>DWAO01004225.1:0-13077 GCA_018230605.1 Heliconius congener
TCGAGTGGGGATCGAACCCACAACCAGTCAGTTTTACAGCCACACTTTGTGCCACTGCGCCACGACTGCCTCTGCAACATAATAATTTATATAAAAGTTACATGCCTCGTGTACGACAGTGTCAGTGACAAGATAAACTTAAATAAAATGTAACTAAAAAAACTCTATCAACCTCAAGCTTTCATTTAACATTTTTAGCTTTTCGTTGTATCCCGCATATAGCAGGACAAGCAGAGGGAGTACCTGGGAGTAGTGTCTAAACACTACGTTTCCAGGTTCCTTATTAAGATCGAAATTTAAGGCGAAATCCGAATTTTCATATTTTACGGTAGGTACTAGTAATAAGTAATATCTAAATCCTGACCGTAAATACTATGGGTACTACCGACGATCAGGATTTTACGACCGAATAAGTAAAATCCTGATCGTCGGTAGTACTCATAGTATGAATAAAAGCTCTTTTTATATCTATGAAAAAAAAACCGGGCGAGTGCGAATCTGGCTCGCCCACTGAGCGTTCCGTACAAAAATTGGTCTTGAGCTCAAGCGAAAAAAAAGTCTCGAGCTCTTTCTGAAATTCAAGCTTAGCTTAGCCTTAGTTCATTCATCTATCAATGATACCTATCTTGAACTAATACCTTTATTGGCTTTATAGTGTCGAAATGTACGGTTTTTGCGATAAAAACGGCCATATCTTTCTTTAAAGTAAAAGTGAAATACGAAGAAATCATGGGGCCGTAGTTCTTGACTACATGGTTTGAATTTTAACTCAATATCTCCAAGCGTTAACGAGATAAATGATCTTGACAAACAGACAGACGGACAACAAAGTGATCTTATAAGGGTTCCATTTTTTCTTAAAATATACGGAACCCTAAACATTATTTTGGTAATTATATAATTATATGTTAAATCCAACGTTAATACGCGCGATAGTATTTTAATTAAAAAAAAAGGCTTCCTTACTTTACTTTATTCAACACGCAACGCCTCGAAAATTCAGCAGAAAGCGAGGATCGAAGTGTCTAAAGTTAAACATTACGTTCCCTCTGCCTATCAATAACTAAAGTTCAATAACACAATGTTTTCACTAATAATAAAAGTAAATATTAATTTATAGTGAACTGGGCACCCATCGATTTGCATATTCACCGTTGATGTCCAACACGCACGCACTAGCTACACTACATACTCGTACATTATAACATAAGAGGCTGTTTACTAACGGCAATACTATAATACTTCCGCCCATCTTACATACTTAAGCCTGGTAATAATCTATGATCATTCCTAATAATAATCTATAATTATTATTATAATCTATAATAATGAATATATGTATATATAAAACACATCCGTTACAGAATGATTGAGAGGCAACGCACTATGGGTTGGCTGTAACCGCGAGAGGTTGTAGGTTTGATTCTAGCTCGAGAAAATTAAATATTTAATATATTTTTTTTCTCGCTCTGGTTCTAGGCAAGGCGTGGTGTTGAGTTTCGGGGGGTGGGAAGTGGGAAACTAAAGTGTTTCAATACGAACGGAGTGTCTTAACACTAAGTTCCTAGGAACAAAAGAGAGGTACATCGTGAAGCTAAAAAAAATATTAAATATATGTCATTACTATAAAACACAAGGATTTAAATGAATCAGAACGACTTCAAGGAATAAAATCAATAACACTAGCTACTACTGCTTGACGACAGAATATTTTATACGCGTGAACAGTGCAAACTTTATTCAATGCAAATGAAAACAAGAAATCAATTTAAAAAAGTACTTATTATAGGTACCTATAGGTAGATTAGCGAGTAGGGAAATATAGAGAAAGGATTTCTCGAAATTCCTGCAGGAAGGCAAAAAAGAGATTTTCCATTTTAGCCCGTAAAGTCCACAAGCAAAGTAACCGGCGAGCTAGTATAATATAATATAGAACTCAAATATATATACAGCTCAGTAAAGTAAATCGCATTACAAATTGACATCGAAACAAATCATACAAACAGGTCAAACTGAGGACATCCGTCAAAGGTAATAAAAAAACCAATGGATTTATACAGACATAATTTAGTTAAAGAGTCTTAGAGACGGATGAGTCATCTTAATATATCTTTTCATATTATGTTTATTTAGATAATTCGTTACTATGAATAGTGAAAGTTCATACATATAGCAGGAAACGGAGTATCTGAACACTAGGTTCTTCCTGTCCTTTTTCCACCACTCCTTCTCTTTCTTCCACGATATACGTTTTATGATTTATGTGCGGGATATACCTACATAGCTAGGTAGGCAGAGGGAACCTGCGAACCTAGTGCTAAGATACTCCATTCCCATTATGACAATTCCGTTCCACATTTTCCGCCAACTTCTGGAAGCACTGGGTGGTGAGTGGTGGAACTCAACGCCACCCATTGCCACGTTACCAGAGCGAGAAAATGAAAATATTATATATTTCATTCCCCCGAGTGGGAACAAGACCCACAACTCACGCGTTTTCAGGCGCACGCGTGTGCCCTTGCACGCCGACGGCCTCATTACAATATAAATCAATTATAAATAACTTAAAAAATATTTAGCAAAAAAAAACAATCAATAACCAGATGTAGCGGGGTGTAACCCAAATCGGACAGACAACAAAGGACATAGGGCCTGGACGTCTAGACTAGGGTTAGGTTAGTGCACCGACGTGGACCCTCGGTCAACAACCGTCGGGGGCAAGCGTTGAGAAAAATCAAATTTAAGTAAAGATTAAAACGAATTTAGCAGGTTTATGTCAGAAATATTTGACTTCACGCATTTCACTCATATAGTTACATAAACATAATAGTAGGTGGGCGACAGGTTGTGGTTCGGTTACCGATAACGAGGCAAAGCGTGGTGTTGAGTTCCGCCACTCAACAAACAATGCCCCAGAATTCGCCGGAAAGTGGGGATCGGCAGTGTTCTAACCCTAACTTCCCAGGTCCCATCTGTCTTACTGTACTATGTATGGGAATATACAACGTGAATTTCAAAAAGAGGCTAATGGCCGGAGTCGGGAATTAAAAATAGTTTGAATATTAGCATTTCCCCGAGTGAGAATCGAACTTAAAACTACTACGCTTACGCCAGAAGCTAAAGACACGATAACTATGAGTATAACCCAGTAAAAACATTCTTATCTATTAATAATAATCTATTCACTGATTGATAAAAACGTAAAAGAGGACAAGAATCATTTGTCATCAAGTGCTTTAAGTATATGCGTTGACAAACACCATATAAGCACAGCGAAAGTATGTCCGATCAAAACAACTCTTGTGAATTCAAGTCACGCTGAAGGAAAAAATTTATACAATGTAGTGGATCATAATATAGTGGAATACAGTATAGGTCGATTAACCGAATGCCCGCATTTGTCATAAAAGATCAATTATTTTTTTGTTTTGTAATTGAGTCGGAAGGCAGACTATCAAGAAAAGCCGGGACTAAAGCCATGTCGAAAAAGAATCAATTATTTTTGGCCGATGGAACTTGGGAACCTAGTGTTTAAGACGCTCTGTTCCCATTAATACCCCTCCGTTCCCCATTTTCTGCGGAATTCTAGAGGCAACACATGTTTGACGAAACTCAACGCCGCGCCATGCGTCGATACGAAGAAATAAAAATATTAAAAATGTTGATTTCTTTGAGTGGGATTCGAACTCACAACCTGTGTATGCCCCACTAAAAGAAATTACCTCCTTTTACTGCTATGATATGAACATAAGAAAAAGTGTGTTGAGTGGCAGATTTTAATACCAAAACTTGTGTTAAAATCTCCATGTGAGAAAACAGTTTATTGTCCTGAGGTAAAGAACCTAAAATCATGATCCAATCCCACTCATTGCACCTCAATAGCCACTACAATATAGATATTTTATTAATCAAAATTAAATCAGCTTCACTACCAGATACTACTACCAGATTAAGGATAGGAAAATGGTTAACATATAATCATGTCCTTGAAAGGAGATAGACACCACAGTTGTCATGTTTCTTTTCAGACACTGTACTACTACACCATGACAGCCTCGATATATAAATGATATATTAAAGATTGTCTTGGGACCATCTTATTTGAGAGAAGAAACTGTGCAGGTGTGTAAGTTGTTGTTACAAGATAAAAAAGCTCAGAGCAGAGCCAGGGACTTGCAACCAGTGTATCCAAGCTGCTCTATGTCCCGTTTAAAAATATATATTAATTAATAAAGATGAATACTGACCTCATCACCAAATTCTTACTATCTGTACCTGGTACAGACAGTAAGAATTTGTTGTATAAACTGCAAAATGTATTGAATACAAAGAAAAAAACTTAGGGTGTAAAAATGTGATAGTTGCTGACACGGATATTTGTGAATATCTGATCTCGCACATTACAAAACAACAGATTTTATAATTTTAAAAGGTTCCTTTGACCACCCACATATGGTATTGGTAAAACAATCTTAATACCATATATATATATATATATATATATACTATAAAACTATACCATACCATATATATATACGATAAACTTAATTATTAAAAGAAAAATAAGCACAAAATAGAGTGGCTTAGCTCTCTCCAATTCTTTCTTTTGTCTACACAGCCATTAGTGGGAGATGTACAAACATCTAAAAATTACATTTACATAATATTCATATTATGCTCATATATGTAGATAATAAATTATTCATTGTTTATTTTTTGCACAATTTTTCGAAAAGGAGTTTTTGTATAAATGACCAAAAAATATAAAGAAACAAAATTATAGATAATGATAGACACAAAAATAATAGATTTTTTATTTTATGTGTTTGATTTGCAAAGAGAGTAAAGTAAATTTTATCATTCATCTTATGAATTTTATATTTAACCAATATAATTTTTAATTTATACTAAACTTCATATTTAAAATGAAAAACCTTAAATATTTTTTAAGGTAGAAAACAAAGTCAAATTCGAGATAATTGTGTCCAATGTATAATATTATTTGAAAACGCAACACAATCATTTTATTCAACATAGCTGTAAACGAATTACGTATTATTACGCGTCACACAAAATTTTGACCAATAATAAATTTGATTTAAAATCTAAATAGATTAAGTATTATCTAATAAAATAAAAGTAAAGAATAATAACAATATTTGTAAGTTAGTGATATATTATGCCTACATTCGAAATGAACGTTTATTTTAATGATATGATAAATCGTAACTTTTGTCTGCCATTTCTGAGGAGAGACCTTGTAATGTATTGAACGACGTTTTTATTCAATTAAATAGTGTATAACGTAAAGAATCAAATAAATAAACGAATTTTATACAATTTAACGCTTTATAAATACAGCTATCATTTATATTCGCATGTTGATACAAAATATACGATCAGCTGATTTCTTTGTTTGAGTTATGAGGCAGAGTCTATCGCGTAACATAACGCCAATATGTTGACACGTTAGACTATCTAAGCAACTTATACTCTAAATAGGACTATATGCATGTTAAAACAACTTCATAGTAAATTATTATAGAGTTTCGCAAATAAGTAATCCATAAACAAACCTTGAATCTTACCTTTGTAGTGCACTCGTAGATTATTTTGCGATAGCCCGATGTAGCTGAACTTGTCCTTAGTGCTCCAGGACCTCGGCAATGGTGTTTCGTCCTCGTTCACATTGGGATAAAGCAATTTTAAACGGTCTAAATTATCACTTTGCACTTGATTTTGGGAATCCATCGTCCCCCGTCCACTACCCATCGCAGCCATTTCTAATTTCCGTAATTCATGACTGTCAGTGACGTCACATCCAGTAGTTCTGTTTCATGTCACAGATGGCAGTATACAGTTTAAACAGATTATAATATTAAAAAAGTAATAGTGTAAGGCTTAATCTGTGGTAAAAGCTTATGGAAATATTTGCGAAATTATTTTGTTAAAATCATTTATATTTCAATATAATTATTATAGAAAACTCATATAGCTTAGGGTAAAACTATTGTAATAATTTAATTTCATTAAATTTATACATTTTTGCGGTAATACGGTAAGTTTATATATATACTTTTTTTGAAAACACATTCCGTTCTCCACTTTCCGCTCAGATTTAAAATATAATGTATATAATGGCGAAACTCAATGCCACAAATGGTCTTGTTAGAATGAATTTACTTTAAGTTAATAATAAGTAACATTATACAAGGTAATTGAATTAATTCATTATTTTTGTAATACTTTTTTGCGTTATTATAAAAATAACCGTTTAAAAATAATACTGAAAACATAAATAATTGAAAAAAAATAATGTTCAAAATATATCATGGCGACTTGGCATAAGTAACTAATATTAAATAAGAAAAAATATTTCTTTTAATAGTCGTAAGGGTTTATAAAAATCTCTATGATCTAATATTTTATTTACAACGTAAAATTTTTACTAAAATATAATTTTGTCATTATTATTTAAATTTATACATAAATTTGAGGCCAGATTTCTCATTTCAATTAGATTTTTTATTAAGGTCAGTCGTGGCGCAAAGACACAAAGTATGACTGTAAGCGTGACTCGTTGTGGGTTCGATCCCCTCTCAAGGAAATGAAGCATTTATTTAAATTTATATTTCTCTTTCGTCGCTCTGATGTCGAGGCGGCATTGAATTCCGTCAGTAATGTCTCCAGAATTTGGTGGAAGGTTGGGGACCGAGAGTCTTACAGGAAACCAAATCCTGTGCCTGTGTCCAGCTGTGTGCGGGTTACAGTGTTAAGCTGATTTTTATTGTTGCAACAAATGCTGAGTGCAATGTAATAATTGTAAGTATAACTAGTACTTCACTCGTGGCTTGCCACATGACCTAAAAAATTATGTGTCTGTTATTGTGTCTGCCCTTGTCGTCGTCGACCCTTACCCACCCGGTGTCACTAAAAGCCAGTGAGACTAACAACATTAACTTCGAGTTCGAAAAAAAAATACAGCAGTGCTTTGTTAATCAGCAATCGTTTCACTGGACCTTTAGTATACGTGACATTTCTTTATTTTTATTTTTTCTGAATATGTTTTACGACAGAGAAAGGTTTATAAAATGTATATCTTATTAAATAATAATCGTAGTTCAAAAATATAAAAAAAATTGTAACATGTGGTTTATTTAATGACAAAAACTCTCTGCATATATTTAAATCTCAAGAAGTTTATTTGAATATGTGTATTTGTTGTATATTTAAATGAATATAAGTGAAATAAAATATAATAAATACGATATAGCATAAGTAATTAAAACTTTTGATTTTCTACAATGATAATAAAGTTTTACGTTAAGTACCGCTGATAAAATAGATAATCACTACAGAAACAATCGCTTATTGAAAGATAATCTTGATAACATAAGCAAATCACAAAATATATGAGAAACGTATTGAAAATGCATAACGTTAAGCCGAAATATGTAAAAAATATTGAATCCACAATTGAATCTAAATTGAAACTAATTAGACAACCCAACACTGACGTGTTAGATATAAAGCAAGTATATTTTGATGGGATTTTGGAGGTAAACTATTAATTTCTTTTTTTTAGCTCCACGCTGTATCTCGCACATATCAAAACATGCAGAAGGAGCCTCGTGTTTAACTTTTTAAAACATTACACGTTGAGTGGCGGAATTAAAGGCCGCGCTTTTGAGGAAATGAAAATAATTCATCCCTGAGTAAGAATCCCACATACGCCACGTTTAAAATCAGATTCGCATTTATTTATCAGTTATTAATTAATTTTAGATTTACCGAGAAGCGTTTCAATGTTTGATTGATTATGCAGTGACACAGTCTTCTTTACTTTGTAAGATTAAAAATGCCTATGAAGACGCTATACGCGTTAGGGATGACCGCATTAGCCAATTTATAACACAGGATGTGAGTATTTTTATATAAAAATGAAATAAAAAAAATAAAATCAGCTTCACGCACACAGCAGGGTAGGCAGAGGAACCCTATTGTTAAGTACCTTGTACGTACTTTCCCAATGCCAGTAGTACATTAGTAATAGTATATTCTAAGCATTTTAATTAGATATTTAAGGAACTTTTAGGCAACAGTTGTTTTTGGAACATTTATTTTTTAAGTGGAATAATAATATTTTGAAAATTTCAAAGCTAAGACGTACCACAGCATTGCAGTTTCATTTCATATAAGAAATAGCTTAATAAGATTATTTAGCATTTCATAATGATTTCATTATCTTAAATTTATTTTACAATCAATTGACTGCAATACATACCGTATTGCAGTCAATTGATTTTTAAACGGCGCAGTGTCATATCTGACAGCAAAATTTATGTTTGATGACAGTGACACATTATGATTATCTTATCACGATTGTTTTGATTTTTATATCAATTGCTTATTTATTATTGTTCAACT
Source organism: Heliconius congener (assembly GCA_018230605.1). Classification (NCBI taxonomy): domain Eukaryota; kingdom Metazoa; phylum Arthropoda; class Insecta; order Lepidoptera; family Nymphalidae; genus Heliconius; species Heliconius congener. The sequence goes on from DWAO01004225.1 coordinate 8,428, forward strand.
GATAACAATTTGTCGTATTATGTGTTAGATAATTATTATTTTCACGAAATATAAATATAGTGAAACTAAATCAACTAAAATTCTTATTAGAAACGACTATGGCACATTTTCAACTATTAAAAAATAGAGTTTACGTTCTCGATGGAGGTTTTTCATCACAAATATCTCGTCATGTGGGGAATACTGCGGATGGTGATCCACTGTGGAGTGCACGATTTCTTCAAACAAATCCAGATGATGTTACTAAAACACACCTAGATTTCATAAAAGCCGGCGCGGATATTATCAGCACCAATACATATCAAGCCTCAGTTAGTGGATTTGTTAAACATCTCGGTGTAACTGAAGATCAAGGATATGAAATAATTAGACGTGCTGTTGATCTTGCAAAATCTGCACGAGACAAATATAAACAAGAATATATTCAAAATAACGTTCCTTATCGTGATATATTAATAGCAGGATCTGTCGGTCCGTACGGTGCGTATTTACATGATGGGTCAGAGTATACAGGAGCTTATGCTGATAGAACACCTGAAGAGGTTATGGCAGAATGGCATAAACCTCGCATTGAATCACTCATAACATCTGGGGTAGATCTACTGGCATTTGAAACTATTCCTTGCCAAAAAGAAGCTTTACTTTTAGTAAATATGTTAAAAAACTATCCAAATATGAAAGCTTGGATTTCTTTAAGCTGTAAAGATGATAACAGTCTAGCCCATGGGGAACACTTTCAGACAGTGGCCAGAAACTGTTGGAAAGCAAACTCAGAACAATTAATAGCTATTGGTGTCAATTGCTTGTCTCCCAAAATTGTAGCTAATTTAATAAATGGTATAAGTAAAGATATTGAACCACCTATACCTATAATTACTTATCCAAATTCAGGAGAAAAATATAACCCAGAAATGGGATGGATTGATAAAGAGAAATGTGAATTGTTAGATACATTTGTGTCTCATTGGCTAGATCTGGGTGTTAGGTTTATTGGAGGCTGTTGCAGGACTTATGCTGAAGATATTACAAATATAAGAACTCAAGTAGAAGCTTGGACCCCAAAGCTTTCTTAAATATACCACAATCAAAATGGTGAACAGCTGGACATATATATACTTTTTATGATATTCTTATATATTTTTTTTCATTTTTCCTTGCATATAGCAGGGCTTGCAGAGATAACATAGAGTTAAGGTTTTATGCTCTGAATTCCAAAAATAGCTCAATGCTGTACTTTGTAAAATAAGATTGGAATAAATAAATAAATTAGCTTCATGCTGTATCCCAGGCCTCTTGAAATAAATACATTGCCCTGATTTAAGATTAAAACCACAACCATCTTATTTGACAATTCAAAATGACATTTTTTTGTTACATACTCATTAAATACATTTGAGGCCAGTTGTGGTGCAGTGGCACAAAATGTGACTGTAAATCTAACTGGTTGTGGGTGTGATCCCCACTCGAGGAGATGAAATATTTACTTAAATTTATATTTCCATTTCTTCACTCTGGTGTCGAAGCAAAGCACAGTATTGAGTTCTGCCACTCAACACGCAATGCCTCCAAAATACGGCACAAGGTGGGAAATGGAGTGTCTTAACTCTAGGGTCCCTCTGCCTACCCTGCTGTATGCGGGATACAGCGTGAAGCTAATTTGATTTAATTTATTTTTATTAAATACATTTGGTATGTATGTACTGTAATACCATAAAATAATGAATATTTCTAAATATGTTTAATTAAGGGTTGAATTGATTATTTCCATTTTATCAATCTTGATTGACAAATTGCAGCATTCAGTTCTGCCATTTAATATGCAATGTCTGGAAATTGGGTGATGTGTGGGTAATAAAGTGGTAATATTAAACACTAGACAGACTCCCTTACATACAGAATGTAACTGTGAAAATTCAAAAAATATATGGACTGAATATTTACTTAATGAACATATAAAAACAATTTTATACATAATAATTTTCAGAAGGCATTTGGCATATCTGTAAGAAAAAAACAAAGGGATGATAAAATGAGACTGTTGATGAAAGAAAATCAAGACTTACAAGAAGAAAATCTAAAATTATCCTTTGATATATCAAAACTTAAAAAAGAATTAGGAAAGGTACCACACTTTGCGCATTTATTTTACTATGATACTATAAATGTTGTTATTATGTTTATCATATTATATTATATTTACATGTTTTATGGGTATTAATCATGTTTTATTTTCCCATCCGTTTATTGTCAATCAATTTAAGGCAGATCTTACACAAAATCTTAATAATGTTTATTATCGTTGATAGTCATATCTGACGCTTTGATTCCTCATTTTTCATTTGACATTGATTGTTAAGCTAAGTTAAGGCTACTTCTCTACACTCCCCGATCTCTCTCCTTATATTTATAGGAGCATATGTTCAGTTCAATGAAATATTTTTAAGAATCTGAATTACATTATAAAAATCGGTGCCGATTTGAAAAAAAATCCTTACAAACTTTCAAGCCTTATTTCATCCCTTTAGGGTTAACATTTTTCAAAGTCCGTCCTTCTTAGTGGATGTCCAGATTATATAAATAAACATCAGTCCATATTTCACGTTTCTACGCACAGCGGTTGCGGCTGTGCGCGCGTCTTACCTCAGTCAGTCGGAACAAGTCCTTTTATATATTATATATAGATAATAAAAAATAATATTGTTAGAGTTTTTTTTGTAATTCTAGCAAAAAGATGATAAGTTTTCCGATTATTTAATTCTAATGAAAGAGCGAGACGCCCGTTATACACTTTACTTTGAAAATGTGGCGCTTCAACTGAAACTACGGGAGCTTGATGGTAGCTCCAGTAGCTCAGTGGACGACGCGTATAGGGATCCTGTTGTGTTAAGAATAGCGTTGGATCGATGCCGGTAATGTATTTAAATTCATATTACTTTCGAATGTAAAATTGTTATATGAAAGTATATTATGAAATCTTAAAATCACTTATACTCATTAAGAAAAAGTATAAGAATTTTTACGTAGCGGGATTTGAACTCGCGCCTCTTTGGAAACCGTCCAAGTTTCCTTTGACGGTTTTCATATAACTATGTGTAAGTATTAATCATTTTAGGGAACAATTATCTGCTGCTCAGAATGAATTAAAAAGGATGGAAGAGGTATATGCAGAAATAGTACCGCGCCGTGAATATGACAATCTCGATGCAAAATTGTACGATCTTTCTAAAAAACTTAGTGTGTTATCCACTGAGCATGAGGGGCTACAGACTACATACAAACGAGCTTTAGGTAAAGTTCAACTGACAATGACCATTGATCAACAAGGCTGACCTAATGGAACCTAATGTTCCCCACGTTATGACTAATTTTCGAGACGTTGCATGTTAATGGATTTTTTGTTACACGAACTAGGAAAATAATAATAATTCATTCACTAAAGTGGAAATCAAACCCACAACCATCGTGCTTACAATCAGAGGCATTACCGCTGCGACACGACGACCTCAAACATTATTTAATAAATCTTTTTTTTAATAATAAATAATGAAAATTCATCACATATATTATCTATCATTCTTTATTATGGTAGATGCATAACACTTTATTAAAAAAAAAACACTTCCTTTAGCATTAAAAAAAGTGGTAGAAGAAGAGTTAGTAGATTGTAAAGAGAGATGTCGGGAGTTGGAGCGCGCGGGCACGCCGCGGCCGCAGTGGGAGATATGCGCGGACTTCATCAGTGGAGGGAGGGAAAGGTGAGTTTTATTAGCTATAGTAGAGTGTTAAGATACTCCGTCCTCTCTTTTTTGACCAACTCAACACGCAATGCGTTCAGAACTCGACGGAAAATGGGGAACGGAGTGTCTTAACACTAGTTTCAACTAGTTCACTAGGGCAAGAAGCTTAATTTTGTTTTTTTTAGGACATATACAACTATAAGGAACTTATGGAAAAAGTTTCAATTGCTACTGCATATTCATGTCTCGAAAGATTCGGCGGAAAGTGGGGAACAGAGTGTCTTAACTAGGTTCCCTCTGCTTACCCTGCTGTGTGCAGGATACAGCGCTTAGCTGTTTTGTTTAAATTAACGAAAAATACAGGGAGGAAGCGTTTTCTTCGTTCTTCTACATGTACGGTGTACTCGTAGATGGTGGCAGTTGGCCAGCGGCCTGTCTTCGCGAGACGTGCTCAGAGTTCTACTGAAGGAGCTCGGTCCGGCCGCTGAGAGCGAGCACGAGTATTTTGATGGACTTGTATGTGCGATATGTTTTTGTAAATATAAAAATCATTTTAATAAGTACTGATAAGTGAATCACAGATCGGCTGTTTCTAAATCTTTTTTATAAAGCAAAAAAAGTAGTTATAACATTATAAAACAGTTTAAAATAGCTATTTCTCTGTATTTTGGTTGTTATAGCTGTTGTGGGAGGCCCAAGAAGGCTTTAGACCTGGAGGAGGGTGTATGGATAAGATCTTTTCTTTCCGCATGATCACGGAAAAAATTTTGGTTGTTAACCAAAATGTTTTCTGTGTTTTTGTGGACTCGGAAAAGGCGTTTGACAGAGTTGTAAGAGCGAAATTATGGGAGATACTAACCCGGTACAATGTGAGCGGACCCTTGTTGCAGGCTGTAAAGTCTCTTTATAGAGA
>DWAO01004226.1:0-13077 GCA_018230605.1 Heliconius congener
AGAGGCGACTAAAGTACGTGTGGTAGAGTCATGTCGCCAGCAATGGCAACACGCAAGGGCAGGCTCGACCGGATCATTACTACCCTCGGCATTCAAAACCGGCGTGAAGTAGTGGCTTTATGCCACTGCTTTTCACATTAGGTAATGCCGGGCCCCGCCGCCCAACCCACCTTAAAGGCCGGCAACGCATCTGTAACTCCTCTAGTGTTGCACGGGACCGTGGGCGGCGGTAATCACTTACCATCAGGTGACCCGAGCGCTCGTTTGCAATGTCTATTCCATAAAAAAAATAAAAAATAAATAAAAGATAATCTGTTTCCCAATTTCTGCCGTATTTTTGAGGCGACACCAGAGCGAAGAAATGGAAATATAAACCCACAACCAGTCGGTTTTATAGTCACACTTTGTGTCACTGCGCCACGAATAATGCGCCTCATTAAATATTATACATTAAATAATAAGGATCTTATATTTTTTTTTTAATATCAGATCGAAAAGCTACGCACGGTTTGATAGTACGTTCACTAGACATTTTAAGACCTTCACCGCACTAAATCGTCCGCAGTGAACGCGTTAATTAATGTATGGGAAAACAACGGAAGGCTCTATTTTGTAACAAAACAAACAGGTGAAGGTTACTAGATGGAAGTACAGATTAATCTAATTCAAACAGAATTATATATTATTTTTGTAACTTTAGTGTTTAAGCGCCATTATTGTGCAATGAGAGAATGTCTGACTGTAAACGTTATGATGGTTGTGGGTTCGATCCCTATTCGAAGGAATATTTAAATACATTTTTTTTTATTCTTTGACAATGCAAGAACTAATTTTAAAATATAATTTCACATAAGTTATTTAAAATGTATGCTTTATATTACTTAATTTTTTTTAATATATACATATATATATATATATATATATATAACATTACAAGAGTAAAAAAGATATGTACTTTTATTGATAATGCCTATATTTATTGGCACTAACATACTAATTTATTTGAAATGCATAATCCGTATGTATATGAGTAGTTAAGCCATAAGTCAGTTTCGATTTGTCATCCATTTCTGAATAATTATGTACTGAATAACGGAATAATTAAAAAAAACAAACATTAACCATAACCATTGCATGTAAATCTAACTAAAAAACATTGGTTCTAGTTATTCAAAAACAAATAAAAAGAAAAATTCGAAAGGTTCACTCCCACAAAAACTACTCTACATAAAGAACCATTATGAAAATACTTCAACACGATTAAATAAACATTCCGTTTCGCAATGTTGACCGCGAACGTTCCGAGAAGGTTGTTAATATATGATTGCATTTCTAGAACTAAGCGATTTTATTCCTTGATAGGGCCTTTTGAATGGCGACTTAAAACGTACAATCTTAATAATTAATTGGAGCTATTCAGTTTACTTAGCATTTTTTGTTATAAAAGTCAAGCCATTCGTATTTCCATGGGAGGTCAGTTGTTTGAAAGGGTACGATTCCCACTCGAGGAAATGAAATATTTAATATTTCCATTTTTTTAGCTCTGGTCTAGAGGGAAAGCGCGGCGTTCACTTCCGTCACTCAGAACGTAATACTTCCAGAAAACAGTGGAAAATGGAGAACGGAGTGTATTAACACTAGGTTCCCTCTGCCTACTTAAAAGTCGAGCAACGTTGATGTAATTTTTACTTTGATGGATGCGAAAAGAGAGATACTAAATTATTAATGAATTCCTTTTTTCATTTTCAGGTTGTTATTCAATATACCTATTCGTGCGCCGGTGTCAAATTACTATATGGGGAAATTAATCGACTTAATATATCATATACTACTGATAAATAAATCAATTTAAATAAAACTCTTCCGTTACCAGTGATTGACTGACAGTATAAAAATCAAAAATTTGGCATATATGTTTCATGGGAAGTAGAGGGGACCACTAGGAAACATTTTTCAAAATATCTGCTACAATTATATGGTTTATATTCCACATAAATAAAATAAGGAAGTTTAGTATTATTTTTCTCCTTATTAAACGTAAAAGAATAAATAAAATGAAATATAATTGTAAAAATTATCTTAAATTGATATACAATGTATATGAAAAAGTAATACCATTTTGAAATTGTTTACAAAATAAAAGTGTGACGTCACATTGTCCGTCTTGACCGCAAAAGCACAGTTCGATTGTACATTATTGAGCATCGCATGCGTGTTTTGAACAGTACTAAAAAATCTCCTATAAATATTATATACTGTCGTGGCGCATAAGCACAGGGGTGTGACTGTCACGCGATGGTTGTTGGTTTGATCCTCACTCGGGGGAATGAATAATAATTCATTCCCCCGAGTGAGGATTTATTAATATTTTCATTTCTTCTCTATGGTATAAAGATCCCTCTGCTACCTTGCTATATGCTGTATACAGTAAGAAGTAGAAGCGGACTCGTCCACCGAGGCTTCCGTACAAAAATTAGAGGTCTCAAGTCTTTTCTGAAATCCAAGCGTAGCTTAGCCAGAGCTCTTTTATCTGATACCCCAATTAAACTAACGGCCTTAATATCAAATTTTGCCCCCATTTTACGACTATTACTTTTAGGAATTAACGAGAAATGTATAGTTTTCAGATTTCGATTTAGAGTTCTTAAAATAAGTGCTCTAGAAGAACAGACAGACAGACCCTAAAAATATTATATAATATCATCCCTGTGCATCGAACTTGATTAAGCTGGCCTGATGTCACAAACGAGGTCGATGGCGATTTTAATTAGATTAATTTGAAATTAATAATATTAATGTCATAAAACTAGCTCATAGATAGATGAGCCTAAATACATGGGCGTATCTAGAAATATTTTCCAGTGGGAGCCTGAACTTTAGCTTTGGTCAAATCTATTCGGGGTTATTTGTTTAGTAAAGTTACTGGGGTGGGCCCAAAATTATTCTGGGGTGGGCACCGGCTGAGCTCTTCCTATTACTACGCCCATATAAATACTTCAAAGCAATATATTTAAATTTTAACATTTACATTATATTTTATGCGGTTTATATCAACGTAACGACCGTTGTAGCGCTATTTGTAAAGGAACAGTGACAAAGGCAGTCTCAAAGGGTGAACGGGTGAATTTAATTAAGAAGAAAAACACCCGTTGTAAAAGTATGCGGTTCTTTAAGTTTTATGTTGGCATAAATAACAAATGTTAAATGTATATTTTTTTTATTTAAATGAGATTTCATGTACTAATTAGTTTTTTTTAATTATTTTCTATTGTCTTTTATAACTAATGACATGAGTATTAGATACACTTGTTATGTGGGGATTGAACATTATAAAGTTATTATTTACCATTGATAAATACGCATATATCATAAATGTTATTTTTTTATATCGTGGTAATGAAATCATAACTTTAATTTTTTCAACATCATTTCTCTATTTTCTGTTTTATAAAATAAAAAAAAAACAAAAGTACTTCGTTTCTATTTCCTACCTTCATAAAACTATAGTTTTTTCTGGGTTTAATTTTAGGCTAAGCACACACACAATAAAATTTGTGTCTGTATTAAAAAATAGTGGTTATTAAACGAATTAAACAAAACCATTTATCAAACTCACTCCATTTTAAAATATTAAAAGAAACATCGTGTAAACATTATATAGAGAGTTGTTCGCTTACAATATTATTATGCTTACCTTACGGGTCGATGCTCATTTCTCAAATGCATAACGGCTTCGCGTTCCGAACCAGGTTAATGTTGAAGCCATATTTTCTCTTGTCATGCCACTATAATAAATTTCATTTCAAAATGCAAACTAATAGGTCCAAGAATCACTTTCTTGGGAATCTTTCACAATTTTATCTGCATTTTCCAGATTTTTCGGATTTATACAGTTCGTTCAATTCTTATTGTTGAAGGAGATTTGTATGAAAAATTTCTAATATTATTTTATATAGTAATATTTTTTTTGTAAATCTTTACATAGTTTAAGATGAAATCTCTTCCCATGTGGTAAATAAGCCGATCAAATCACACTGGAATCAAATAAAATTTTTATTATACCAGCTGTCTCCATAAAAATGGAAAGATTTAATCAAATCATGGAAGCTATAACTTTTACTGGAGTCTCATACGGCGCACATAATAATCTTGCCTATGAACAAGTCTTTGAATGAACGATTTCATTGCCCGTCTGGATCGACACTCGGTATCGGGTGCGTAAACGTTTTATATGAAGAAATGGACCATCACGTTCTATGGAACTATATTTCACGCTAGCTTTGGTAGTAAAATCATATTGGCAAAGTAATATGACAAAATTTGATGGATATTGTAGTAGCAATTGGTCTATTATTAACTATATAATCAGTTTCATCGGTTGGCGGCTCCAGTGAGTGCCACTTCTATATAATTTATTAGTATTTTTATCAGTCTTTCAATATTTGCTCTTCGTGTGGATTTTGGAATTGCTAGAGGATAATTAAAAGAATAATTGCGCAGATGTGCCATTGTTTACAATAGTATATTTTTTAAATTTTGCTTTTTAAAAAATATACTATTGTAAACAATGGCACATCTGCGCAATAAATATTAAGCTCTGTTCGCGCAATTTTCGAGACATTTCGTGTTAAGTGGCGAAATTCAACGGTGTGCATAATCTTGTTACCAGACCGAGCTAATGAAAGAAATTTATTCTTCCGAGTAGGAAACGAAGCCGCATCCATAAAGTTTACCGCGGCGCGGTGTGCCGCTACGGCAATGTATAAATATTTATATGGCTTCTTAAATTTAAGCTGGAAATATATTTATTATTATAATAATACATTAAGTAAAATGTATATATTCATAAAACTTATATTTCCATTTCTTCGCTCTGGTGTCGAGGCAAAGAAAGTGGGGAACGGAATGTCTTTGACTACGTTGCCTCTGCCTACCCTGCAGTGTGCGGGATACAGCGTGAAGCTGAGTTATATTAATTAGAAAAAAAAGATACCATTAGCAGTCGTCAAGGTCGTACATATTCAAAAAAATAAAATAGAATTGTATGTAGGTAACGCTAATAACCTTTGATATATAGAATATGATTTCATCCTAACATATATTCCAAGAGGGATGAACTTTTACATTTCGAAATGAAAATATTTTATTTGTTCCTGAATTCTTTTTTTAATCTGATATTAAAACAAAAGCGTTGAGTTCCGCCTCGTAACTCGCTAATTGTCATGAAAATTGTGTGGTTTGTGGAGAACTAAGTATTTTAGAATTAGGTTGCTTTATGCAGTAGGTATACAGCGTGAAGCTAAAAAAATAATGAAAAAAGTAAAACCCAAAACCACTGCGTTAACAGTCACACGCTATTCCACTGTATCGATAGTCTAAATATTATCTTCTTCCATAACAATACAAGTAAATAAAAAAAAAATCAGCTTCACGCTGTATCCTGCAAATTAATTAATAATTATTTTTTTGATTGTAACCTCACATAAAGTTTTGTGAGTGTAACTCTGAAACGAATAAGTACCGTTTGTGTCAATCAGTGCGTATTACAGATTTATAAACACCCCTGTTAGGGGTTCTATTTAAACTCGGAGGAATGAGTTATTCTCATTTCCTCACTCTGTTTATATGATAAATCACGGCAAGTGGCGTAACTCAACCTGCCTGTCATCTCTCGAAAGTTGGAGCGTTCGTAAGTAACGGGGACAAGAAAGATAAATAGTAATTTCTAATTGTAAAATAAGCTAAAAAATTTGATTACTACTCTAAACTCTCTACCAAATTGCCGAATCCTGTAGCGAAGTGAGGTTTGATCCTCATACAGGATTACGAATTATTTAGACAAGACAGTCCGGTATTAAGATAAATAGATTATGTGTAAAATGTAAAATTCACGAGAACAGATTATTGATAGGCAGAAAAATAGTATCTGCTACATGCAGCATACAATATCTAAATAAATTGCAATTTTACTCAATCGAAATTATTATTTTTTATTTAGGTAAAGGAGCGTACGTTTCACCTGATGGTCAGTGATAACCGCCACCCACCACCCCCTGTAACATCAGAGTGGCTACAGGTGCATTGCGGCAAGGTGGTCTTTGGTCTCTTTCGACCGAGAGAGATGCATTTTCTTAAGGTTAATAATAATAATAATTATTATAATAACAACCTACTTTATTTGTACACTACGTATATAACATAAAGACATTTTTAAGGTTACCAAAGATAATGTACAAAAATCGAGCTTATGTGTAAATAGCCATCTCTTCCAGATAACCTTTAAGATGAAAAGACTGTCCATCAATGTTACGTGCCGTATGGACCTGGAAATGACAGCAAATTTACGTACGTTCCTGCAACAAATTCAGTATTCTATAAGCCCTAGATAACATTCAGTGTTATCTAGGGCTTATACATTATAGAACCATTTGTCTTACCTAACGTGACCTCCTTAAAGAAAATGCTGAGAGAAAAACCCTTTTAACTTTATCGTTTATATAGCTTAGTACTAGACAGATCGTTTTATTGCTTGCATTTAATATTCTTGATGTTGATATTTCTGAGTGTACTCGTATTATGGGTTCGATTATTTAGATTACCTATAATTTGATGTTAAGAATTCAATTTGAATAGTATATTTTATCATAAACTATTTTTCTATGTAAAGATGATTTCTTAGAGTGCAAACATATCAATTTTACCAAAATGTATTTCATTTGATCATAATATATATATGGCCATCATGCTCACGGCATTGTGTTTGATTGTAAACGCAATGGTAGTAGATTCGATCCCTTAACGGAGAATAATTATACTTAAATACTTTAACAATATATATTTAATTTTCTTCTCTCTCTCTCTATTTATTTTATTTTCTTTTTACTTGTATATATTTTTTGTAAATATTAAGAAACTTGTTCTATATATTTTTATTCATCATTTTGAAGCAAATAATTTTAAAAAGGGCTAATGTTAATTTGCTGTAAAATTGACAATACTTAAATATTTCATGTAACATGACGATTTAGATTTTGACATGCATAGGCGTGTCAAAATCTAAGCCGTCAAGTTTATATTGAAAATCTGTAAATTTTTACCCTTATTTAAGATTTTATTTAAATAGGGAATCTTAAAAAAACCTGTCTAAATTAAATATCTACTCGTATTTATTTCGAACATTTTGTTAATCAACGTATCATGATAAGGGTGCGCTACGCATTATCCAATTACAGTGTTTTTGGCTGAAAGTTTAGAATAATTAAAAGTTTTTGATATTTACAACCTTATTCCATTAAAGGTTCAAACTAAAAATAATTTTTATAACTACAATTTCTTGGTACGTATTTTTTTATTTCTTACTCAGAATCAAAATAATATCCACATTTTGTGTTGAGTAGCGGAGCTGAATGCCGCGCTTTGTCTTGTTATACCACAGCGATGGTGGAAATATGTTATTCCCTCGAATGGGAATCCAACCCGATGATGTTTACAGACAGACACTATGTAATTGCGCCACGAATGTTTCCGTTAGAATGTTAAATTTATCCATACAAAATCACCACTCGGTTGTGTCTCTGTAATGGATCGCACTTTAGCACTTTAACAAGCACTTAATGGTATGTGCTTTACTGCTATCGGCTAAAATGCACATCTTTCAATACTCATATGTATACCTAAGTACATTAAAGTTCAGGAAAAAGATATAAGCGACGCTGCCATATTATAAATCCATTATTATTATTTGATTCCGTTTGTTTAATAGTTGTGTTAACATTCCAATCAAAGATTTTTATGTTAATATATAATAAAAATAACATTTATTGAAGATGGATCATTGGATATTGGTTTGAAATCGGGTCCTACTCCATTTGTAGTGTATAAATGTATACTAGTAGCTTTATCTTACCATATCAGAAGACTGGTAAGATAAAGCTACTTTTACTTACTGAGTCCAATTCTATACCAGAACGCATCTCTTTGAACATATTAGAATAATAATATATAGCTTCCCTTCGTCTACCCAGAAACATCGCAGTTGTGCAAGCATAAAGATAAAATCAACTAAAAAATAAACGTGATTAATATACTTTTATATTTTATCAAATATCTATAATTATACCTAGTTATAAATATTTAAACTAGGTAAGTACTAGTCTAAGAAACATATATGTTTTATCATATCAAAACGAAAATAGCGATTTTCCCAAGCTAAGTATGATTTCTGTATAACTGATTACTTACAATAGAAACTATACATTTTATATGTCCTTAGTAAGTGTATCTGTGCACTAACAGAGCTAGAAAGCATTTAAATCCATCCGTTGAGGCCATCGTGGCACAGCGTGTCACGTTCGTATCATACTCCGAAACGGAGTTATTTTCATAGACTATCTGATAACAACATTCGGCGCGACTGTGCGTTCCACCATTCTACAGTGTGGCGAGGTGTCCAACACGAGGCAGAGATAACGGTGCCTACTCTGTTATATGTGGAATAACATGAACTCATTAATAATACGAATGTTATAAGTACAACTCGATATATTTACTAGTAACTGTCGCAAGTTTACTAGCAGAGATCTTTAACCGTTCAGATGAAATTTAACGTATACAGTAAAATGTTATTCGGTACTGATTCACACTAAATAATCAGTTCATGGTTCCATCAGCCATTTTCCAATTCCGTCATCACACCAGCTCGATGGTACCATAATATTGTATGGTCATCTAATCTGCATATATGTAGATCAGATGACCATACAATATTATTGTCTAGATAATGATCATACAATAAATAAGTCCGTGTAATTCAGATTCTTAGATGTTGTGACATAGTTATTTAGTACAAAAGTGCGGCGTTGAGTTCCCCCACTCAACATGCAATGACTCCAATAGTTGGCGGAAAGTGGAGAACGGAGTGTCTTAAGATGAGGTTCCTTCTGTCTACCCTTGATTTTGTAACTTAGCATCAGTCCGTCTAATTAATATTAAAGACTCGCAAAAAAGCCTTTTTTTCAAGTTCGTGCTCCATACTATAATAATTAGGCATTTGTTATATATTTTTTTCTATCTATATCTCTTTCCTATGACGTAAATAGTTACCTTGATAATAAAAGAGTTGCCTTGCCGTTCTTAATTTATTTACAGAGTAAAATATGTACCTATACATAAAATTGCATCAACCGTAGAGTGGAAAACTGTGTAATGTCGCTGTTACGTTATTGATTTATAGTTTTATAAATTTTTGAATAATGGTGCCATATCAATGTATGCGATAGTGCATTTTTATGATATCTTATATAAACTAATTTATGAAGAGTTGTTTATAGGTAAGGTCGTATTTATTAAAATAAATAAATCAGCTTCACGCTGTATCTCGCACACAGCAGAGTAGGCAGAGGGAACCTAGTGTTAGTACACTCCGTTCCCCACTTTCTGCCGAATTCTGGAGGCATTGCGTGTTGAGCGACTATTTAATGTTCATGTAATAAAGGTCAAAATACAAATAGTACAGTTGTTTTCGCTTCTTTCTTATATTTTTGAGTCCTATATGCGTCAATGCACCTTTCACGTCTGAGTTATGATACATTTCGACAAAAAACTGATACATACAGAAGGACAAAATATTTTAAATGTTCCTTAGTGGAAATCGAACCCATGAGCATAAGCTATACAGTCGGTTACTTTTCAATACCGCTGTCTATGTCGGTATACAGCTGAAGAGTTTGTTTGAAGAATTGAAAAAATCCTTTCGAGCAGTCGAGGAAGGCTATTATAGCCTATATATAAGAATGCATCATTAGTTATTGTCATTTGGACGAAGCAGACTTTTAGCCCAAAAATTTATAAAATAACATACAATAAAATAACCACTTTTTTAATGCTTTATTTACATAATATACTTAGAAAAAAAAACAATAATTCATACATTTACTTTAGAATAATCCAGTCAAGACACCAACACATGCATTAACATTATACATACATTATTTATTAACATCTACAAATCCGTATATGAAAAAAGTTTTGGGCTATTTCGTTTATGGACTTGCATAACTTTAAACAACATTGCACAAAAATTATCAAAATCCTTAATATAATAAATTATGCTTAGATTAATATAATAATAAGTAATAGTGAAATTTTGCAGACTTATATAAAAATTGGTTAACATGGACTTGTTGATTCCTTAAAAACTAAGGACAGTAAAAATTGTTTTGTAACTTAATAATAGAACAAAATCTTTTTTACCAAAAGTATACAAAAACATATGTTTTTTTAAATATCTTATGACCTTTTCAACATAGTATCTATTGTAAATTTTAATTATAAGTCAAATTCTAATTTATTCTATGTCTCTCTTATGATAGGACGTCATTTTTTTAAATAAAAACTTTCTGAAGTTACGACAGTATTTCAATACTTTATGGAAAGAATAAAACGAAATACTATAATAATCAAAAAAGACTATTACTTCCAAATGGCTGACTAAATAATCAAAAATCGAGAAGAACAGGTTTATTAAGTGCTACTGTAAGAGTACGGATATATCCTCCAAATTGTTATACCGGTAACATTTTGGGATGTACGAATAACATTATACGAATAACGTTGAAATTTTCATTGCTGAAATATTAAATCAAGCATATATGAATGTTCTCGAAGAATTGTAAAAATACATATGTGAAGCACATACTCCCACCAATTTGTATTTTATATACAGCTTATAAAAATATTTTAACATCAGACACTTGTATAACATCAAAAATACACTTAATACGACCAATCAATGGTATAAAATTGCTTTATGACTAGAAAGAACTAATGTTAGGACAAGTCTTTGTGAGGGATTAAGAACAGATCTGTGAAACAGGCACATTCAATATCAGATAATCCACTATCTTACAAAATTCATCATTTTGTATACGATAGAATCGAAAACATCACTTACACCTAACTTTGTAACAACATCAACCTTATAAATGACCACACTAAAGTTTACATGTACTTAATGTCATTCATAATTTTTGAGATTATGTTAGGAGAGCAGATAGATTCATTAAAGAAAATTACGACAAAATCACATCTTCTTTAAATTTTCCCAATCATTATACCTATTAATTGGAAAATTTTTAAGCTTTATATATTTTTTTAAACATTGGATCAACGCTAAGCTGTATTTGTTACATCAACAGCATTAATAAAATTTGCATCTACTATCCATACTATTCACTCAAAACGTTATAATTCAATCGTTTGCTATTTAAGAACTATAATCTATATTATGAATGTCATTAGTAATGTCATTTAACTTATTCAAGAAAGAAAATATGAATAAGTACATTTTATCATATCAACAATACATTTTAATTTCAAAAGGACCTGCCTTTAAGTTTCATAAGATTAGAAAGTTGTTTCAATAGCAGCTTAGCGTGAAAAACATTTTGTTCATGGTATCTCCCATGCCTAACTAAACTAAGCTAGCTTTTACTAGAAATTGGAGAAAAGCGCGCATTTTCCTCGAGTACTCCATCACCGGGCTCCGGCCGCGCTTAGAGGAGGTACTCTCATTGTTCCGGTCTATCAAATGATGTGTTTGGAGTGCTTTCCACTTTTTTCAAAACAATTTTGAAAGCAAATGTGTGCTTCGGAGATACAGAAGCAGGACGAGGAGTTTCTGGAGATCGTGGCGGAGGATCTGGAGGCATTTCTGAACGTGTTCGTGTTCGTCTTGGGGGATTTCCTATTACTGGTGCTGAAGACGGTTCCTTTGGTCGTTGAGGAGAAATTCGACTTGGAGATAAATGTCCAGGGGATGGTTCTGGGGTTACGTTTGGTATCATTAATGGCGGAAGATTTGCGCAAGGCGATCCACGAGAGCCTCGTCGTTCTTTTAAACTCATTGGTGGTGGAGATGATTCAGGTGGGTCATCTTCGGCAGCCGCCACTACTACAACTGGTTCAGGTCTTTGTATTACCACTCTAGGTTCAGTATTATCCGAGGTTATTGACCTTCTAAAATAATTAAGACCATTTTCAATTTCCGCTAGCGCTCTACGAACGAAAGGAAAGCTCTCAGATATCTCCGAAGCAGACTTTCTTACTGGAAATTCGGTTTCACTATCACGTTTTCTAGGTCTACAGCGTTCAAAAGTGGGATCCCCAGACGCTGCCACCGTCTCAGAAACCTGCCTCGTCAGAGCTGCGTGTTTTATAGAATCCGATTTAGACCGAGGTTCACGAGTTTTCGGTGTTGGAGAGCGTCGATCACCGAATTTCTTACTAGCGGCACGCTTTATAGAGGAGAAAAGGCCGAGTTTTTCAGGAGGCTTATCCGGTATAGGTGCGGTAGGTGCAGTGGAAGGTCCGGGGACGGGATCAGGCGCGGGACGGGGGATGTTCCCCTCGCGTTAGTTGTGCCGAGAGTCTGATGATGGACCATCGCTGGATCCGGTCGAGGAGAGAGTGGTGTTAGAGCCGTAGGGGTCAAGCGAGGATTGGACAGACATGGAGCGGCCAGCGCGCCGGATTCGCGCTGGAGAGAGCTTGCCTGGATCTACGCTGGCCGGGTCTGCCTGCAACAATAGTGTTTTCAGCACTCCACTATATATGATTTATAATAAGTAAATTGTAATTTCAATGATTATAATGTTTAGAAACATTTTGGGTTCTACGTGAATAACATCTTTATATTCCAGTTAAATTTTTTACTATTAATTAAACCAAAATCAAATTATAAAAAAAACGTTCAGATAGTACGATAATTCCTAATCTTAAACTTAATAACTAAAGTAAAATTAGCAGCGTTACGAACCTGATAAGCTAATGCGTTCATGATAATAGAATATGGCACCAATCCCAAAGGATGTACCTCTCTCATCAATACATTGGCAGGTATCTTATGAAATTGGATATATTCCAAGAAATTTCCAATTATGTCCTTCAAAGATATGTTTTGATTAGTATCGCAACACTTCTTACTCCACATCAAAGCAGCCTGTAATTAATATTAAGTAAGTATCAATCAATCAGCTTCACGCTGTATCCCGCACACTGCAGGGTAGGCAGAGGGAACGT
>DWAO01004227.1:0-13075 GCA_018230605.1 Heliconius congener
TCATCTCCTCGAGTGGGGATCGAACCCACAACCAGTCGTTTTTACAGTCACACTTCGTGCCGCTGCGCCACGACTGGCCTCAATAAATTTTATTAATGTATCATTTATACCATTTGTTGTCTTTTCGACGGTAACCTCAGCTCAGCTTGTTTAAATAGGCCTATATTGTTTTCGTTGCCCTACATTATACGGACTACGGAGTTAAAACTGTTTGGTGTAACGAATCCCTTAATCTTATTAATGAATTATTTAATCTAATTAGCAACGATATTGGTTGAAATTTTCTTTAATAAGTGTAGAATAACACCTTAAACATGTTAATACAATCAAATTTTTACTCTATCCGATAAAACTACTTATTTTGAATATAACCACTTTCCTTGGTAATTTTAAAATTATTATTGAGAACTATATTCTGATATAACTTTATTTTGTATTTTTTTTTTATTTTTCGAGGCCCGGTGCAGGGGCACAAAGTTTGACTGTAAACGCGACTGCTTGTGAATTCGATCCCCACTCGAGGAAAAGAATTACTATTTATTATTATATTCGTTTCCTCACTTGTTACCAAGGCAAAAGCCCGGCGCCTGCATGCAATGCCTCGAAAAAGTGAAAAGGGAACAGAGTCTCATAACACTTGATTCCCTCTGCCTACCCTGCTAAATACGGGATATAGCATTAACTTGATTTATTTTAATTTTACAATTTTTGTAGCGTAGAAAAAAGCCTTATTTGTAGGTGAAAAATTGAAGCGTAGCACACTCGCGCCTATAATTGATTGGAGTGTAATAATGGCTTTTAAAGTATTCATTTGTGCGGAATAATGATAGGCTTAGCGATTATCGGTTTCATTCATTGTTTTTATTAATTAAGTGTAACATGTACTGAATATAATATAGATATATGTCGTGACGCTGGGGAACAAACGTGTGACTGTAAACGCGACAGGCTGTGGGTACGATTCAGACTCGAATAGATAAAATAATTAATATTTTCATTTCTTCCCTATGGTGTCAAGGCAAAAAGACGGCGTAGAGTTCCGTTCCGCAATGCCTCTAGAAATCAGCGCAATGTCTTAACAATAGGATCCCTCTGCCCACCCTGTTGCATACGGGATACAGCGTGAAGCTGATTCACTGTAGAATGTTTCTATAAATTGACTATGAAAAGGCCATTCTAACATTGTAATTAGTAACTGCGCCACTTCACTCGTAGTGTTTCGAAAATCAGGCAGTGTATGAGAAAAGGAGTGAGTTAACTAAATTCTCTCTGCCTATCCTGCTATATACAGGATATAACATGAAAATCTCACAAATTATCACCAAACAATTCAACATATTAAAAATTAAAAAAGATATAAAATTACATTATACTACTGTAGTAATAGTAGTAGAAGTACAATGTAATAAAAAAAAACAAATTCTAGAAATAAGGAAACAAAACGTAATCACGAATCATCGAACATAAAGGTTTTGGACTGGGCGTTTTCACGCATCGCCGAAACGCATTTTTTTACCGGCGAGCGGTCACGACACGACGTCCATATCCATCTATACATAATATTCCTAATGTCTATACTTTATATTTTCTACGCAGGCATGAGGAAATCGATATGAATATTAGGGAAGCAGTTTACGTTCCTTTTAAGAATTGTAAATGGTTTTTTTTATGTAAGTAATTAGTACTGGGTTTTCAATATTTATATTTTCTTGCTTACAATGTAATTGATTAAGTAGATTATTATTTTTTTAACGCGTTTTTTTAAATGATGTCGAGTACGACTTACGTAAGTGTGAGTATCTAAAGCAATTAAATAAATAAAAAAAAAATACTATAGATAAATTCGGTAAGCCACAATTTCCAAAATATTTATTTAATATGTAAGTTTGAATATTGTATAATTCGGAATCCAACAGTAAGAGCCGTATGTGACTGGGCGTTTGACTATAAGCGCAATAGTTGTGGATTCGATATCCATTAGAGTAAATAAAATACTTTGATTTCCTCGCTCTGCACTGGAACAAGACAGCGCAGCATAGAATTGTTCAATCCAACACGTAATATTTGGAAAATTGAGTGGTAGGGAAACGCAGTGTATTAACACTATGTGCCCCCTGCCATATGCGGGATACGGCGTGAAAATAAAGAAAAAAAAATTACAAGGTCTATTTTTACTAACAACAACAAGAAACAGGAAAAGCATTGTGATATTAATAAAAATACATTATAAACATCCGTCTATTAAAAAACTGAAATACAGTTGCATTCTATGCAACAAAATAGAATATTTTTTTTATTCAAATCGATATGCATAAATTTATATTTAAATAATAGCACTGATAGTGTTGTGATTCGTTTTATTAATTGTTCTTGCTCACGATACGTGTTTAGTAATTGTTATATATAGGTGTGTCGTATGGAATTTGACGCTCGAATGATTAAATGATTTTCTATAGAAACATTATAAAGATGAATATTTTTGTTTGGTTGAACACTCTAATCTCGCAACTCTACTAGTTCCTAATAAAAAAATTCTTTATGTTATATATTATAAATATTGTATAAAAGCTATAGTCGATATTACATCGAGTTAATCGTTTCGACGTTATTAAGTAATTGCCATTTGACAAAACGGGCGAAGCGGCAATTAAAAGATGGTAGCTAAATTTTAAACACAAAACACAAAGGAATTAGAATAACTTCATATTATGTAAAACATTTGTTACTTTTTCTATCCAGTTAAAGTATCGAACCCGCGACTACCACAAGACATTTAAAAACCTACCCCAATACAACAATAATTTACTAATTAAAATATAATCATCTCATAGTAGCAGGAAATACGTACAAAGTACTTAGGTACGTTTAGCTCTATAGTGGGTCAATCGAAATCGCCAGCACAAATGTTTGACACAAATTCTCTAGATGCATTACTAACGGGATGGCGGGATGCTGATCAATGTGTTGCCATGTTTAATTTTTTTCTTTAATTTTATGTATTTTTAAGGAGTTCATAGGGTTAATATGTTGCCATGTTTATTTAATTTTTTTCTTTAATATTATGTTTTTTTAAGGAGTTCATAGGGTTAGATGAAAGTTTATTTTTTGATATATAGGTATGATAGGAAAGGCGGAAAGTAGTTGATTTTTTTTAATGATAGCACATTTGTGCCTATAATAATGACGAGACGCAGTGTTTATCTGAATCTGAAATTACAATAAGCTAACTGACCTACAAAAAAAATTAATGAAATAAAACATTTTCATGTTTTCAATTATTAATTTTGAAATAAAAAAATCTAATCAGTTTCCCGTTTTTTCTTTATCCTATCCCACATATAGGAGGTCAGGCAATAGGTCAGGAACCTAATATAAAGACACTCCGTTCTCTACTCACCGTCCAGTTTTAGACAAAAATGGTGTTGTGCGCTTTATCTTCAAAATATATGAAAACTTGTTAAATATCAAAAACCACACAACCATAATTAATTAAAGTAGGTGAAACAGCAAACACCGAAACGCAATCTAAATATAAATCACCACGTGCATCTTCATTTGAGATGAGAGATAGAGTGCAGATGCTCCAGCTGTTAGCGCTTTTGAAGATGATATTTAATATCGCTTTAACAACTGTTAGTGCAAAAATGGTGCATTTTTATAATTGTTTTGATTCTTTATAGAAAGTTGTGTTGTTTTTGTTTCAAATTATAGCTAAGAAAAGGCTTAAGCTTTTAAGGCTGTCGTGGCACCGCGGCATAGCGGCATAACATTTGCCTGTAAACGCGAAGATTGTGTATTCGGTTCCGTTGCGTTTTAAATGTTGGAGAAATGATAATAATATAATGTCCCCAACAATCAAAACGCCATGTTTCAACACTTGGTCCGATTATAGGAAATGGAGTCTAACTGTTAGCGTGAAGCTGATGAAAAGCAAACTTATATTTTACTCCTCAAGGAGTGAGGAGTTTTGAGATAAAAGTTTTCTTTTTTTTATAGCATCAGCAGAGAGTAGTGACAACCCAGTGTCAACACACTTTCCGCCTTCATTTAAAATATTACATGTTTTGGCACAAATTAACACGCCGTTCTGTTTCACCAAACAGATAAGTATAAATATATTAACCTCAATCATTCCCCTAAAAGAGAATCGAACTTAAAACCATTTCGCTACAGTCAATGCGCAGTACTTTCATATCAACTTTAACATTAGATACACCATCAATCTCTCCATCCGACGGGAAGACATAATCAATATATCTCGTTAGAGAAAGAGCGCACATACAACGGTCAGCCAGTAGCGTAGCTGGTTCCATACATAATACATAAGTTAGGTTCCCGCTGGTTTACTGCTAATCGCAGAACTGGCCGGAGGCGCCTGCCCTAATAAGGCTTTACGGAGTTCATATTGGACGAGGTAATTGAAAGAGTTTTTAGTTTATGCAAATTATAATGTAAACAACATTATTTATGTTATAATTGAGCAAAATGTTAAAAGTGTATAAAAACCTATTGCTATATCTATAAGTATATCTTATTTTAGCTTGACGCTGTATCCCGCACATAACAATATAGGTAGAAGGACCCTGGGAACCTAATGTTAGAATACTCCGTTTCCATTAAGACAGCTTAATTTTTAAGACATTACCCGTTGAGGCGGAACTCAATGGCGCGCTTTGCCCCATTACCAGAGCGGGGAAATAAACATAATAAATATGTCATTTTCTAAAGGGGTTAGGGGTTCCTAAAGGGGTTAAAGTATGTTCTTTATATTTGAAATATTAAATATTAATTCTTTCAAAGTGTGATTACACTTAGAAGAGAAAAATATATTTTTTAATATTTTTTTTCAAAATAAAAAGAAAGAACTGAATAGATCAATTGATAAAGATTTTCTCTTGCTGTTTCTGGTGTAGCGTATGGATACAAATAAAATAAGTGAAAATTTATTTTAAATCATTTATTTTAAAATGTCAAATTAATATAATAACAATGACTAATTGAGCCCAGTCGTGGCGCAATGACCCAAGCTTGTGACTGTAAACGCGATATGTAGTGAGTTCGAATCCGATTCGAGGAAATAAAATATTTATTCCTTTCATTTTCTCGTTTTGGTAACGCGTTGCGTTCCGTTGTGTTGAGTTGAGCCGTTACTCAACAGGCGATGCCTGCAAGTGGGGTACGGGAATGTCTTCATAGGAACGAACAATTTTAACATAACCTAACGTTACGTTGTAAAGTAAAAAAAGGTAATTACTCATTTAATTATAGTTAACCAGTGACAATTAATTTAATTATTTTAATTCCGTAATGAGACATATTAGGTTACAATATAAAATAAAGCAAGGAGATATTCTCCAAAAATACCAGACACCGCCATTGTTGGTAAATTTTATTATTATGGTGCCTTCATATGGGCGTGTCGAAATGATGATGCAGAGCTTGCACGTACACCACGCGCCCATGGGTAGTAAAAATAAGGGAGGCTTAAAGTCTAATACCAAATTATAAAGTTGTCTTTACATGTTTTTAATATAAGTAATTATTTATTATTGTAGATGATTGGATTGTAATGTTTATAAAATTTTAGTAGTTCCTATAAATGTATATGTGATATATGTAGATAGATATATAGTAGGTAAGTATATTGATAGCTTCTTTTTAAAAATAATAAATAAAAAAAATCAGCTTCACGCTGTATCCCGCACACAGCTAAGTAGGCAGAACGAACCTACTGTTAAGACACTCCGTTCCCCACTTTTTGCCAAATTATGGAGGCATTGCGTTTTGGGTGGCAGAACTCAACGCCGCAAAAAATTATGTTATTAAGTAAGTATATTTGAATAATAAAATTTTAATCAATTATTATAAAAAAAATATTATTGGCGCCAGTCGTGGTGCAGTGGCACAAGTGGAATCGATTCCAACTTGGGAAAATAACTGTTTTATATTTAATTTTCTCGCTTTAGTAATGAGGGAAAACGCGACGTTGAGTTCCACTACAGAAATTTCTTAATGGGAACGAAGTGTCTCAACACTAGATTCCTACGTCTGTTATGTGCGTGATACAGCGTGAAACTAAACAAAATAAATTAAAATAAAACCTACATACTCAAGGAATAAAATTGTAAAGTATAGATGAAATTTGATCGTGTCGCTACACTCACAGGTAGGTAGGTATCGAAACGGTAAATACAACCATATACGGCGTGGTAACCTCAGCTCGATCAAAAGTCACTCCTTATATTAATTGGCCTTAAACAATCACTAATGTTCGATTAATCTCTTATACTTCTAGGATACGGATAGTTGTGATTTGAAAGCGGATGTAGTTTTTATTGTACATTCATTACAACTTTCAATCAATCAACTTCAAGGTGTATCCCGCACACAGCAGGGTAGGGAACCTAGTGTAAGACACTCCGTTCCCCACTTTCTGCCGAATTCTGGAGGCATTGCGTGCTGAGTGGCAGAACTCAATGCTGCGTTTTGCCTCGACACAAGATCGAAATGGAAATATAAATTTATAAAAATTCATGTCCTCAGTCGGTTTTACAGTCACACTTTGAACGCCTGCGCCACGACATGTATTTGTACTTTGTGAAATATTTATTACGAAATTGAAATTAATTATCATAAATCTGGAATTAAAATAGGTATTTAATAGGCCAAATTCGTCATTTTTTATCCGGCACGTAGCAGGGTAGGTAGATGGTACCTGGGAGGTTCCCAGCGTTTAGACACACCGTTAAGACCCTTCCGTTCCCCATTTTCCATGGAATTCAGAATACACTACGTGGTGTGTGAACGAACTCAACGCCGCGTTTTGTCTCGTTAGCAGAGCGAGGAAATTAAATCATTAAATATTTCATTCCAAGATTGGGATCGAACCCACAACCGTTGTGTTGCTTGCCCTAAAGCCCCTGCGTCACGACAGTCTGAAATACTTCAACGATCAAATACTGTTTCACCAAATCAACAATATTCTTAGTATGTAACGTTGTTTTCTTAAGAAATAAAAATATATTATATTTATATTTATCAAAGTAATTCAAAAGACAGTCTTGTTACTTTTGGATGTTTTATCTACTAAAACGTAAACATATGGTCTACTATCGATATTTCCAGATATTTAACAACAAATCGCTGAAACTAAAACACTTAATAGAAAAATAAGTGACAAATCACTGTCGTTATTGCTTTAAAAAGCGAATAAGGACCCCGATATCAGTAAAAACCTTCTCAAAATCATTCCATTCAAATCATTCAAACCCATACACACGTTCAATATTGACTCGTCTACTTTCCAATAATTCATTAGGTCTCACTCATCTCGAAATTCTCACGTTGATTAAGAACCTACACGTACGTAGCAGCTTTATTTACATATGGCTGTACACTTTGGATGTGTTAACATTATTGTACGACTCCATAGAAATTGTGGGAAAGTGACGGTTCATATTTAAATGATAAATGTGAAAAAATATATGAAGATGAGACCGTGGTGGCGCAGAGGCATAAAGTCCACGCGACTGATTGTGAGTTTCATTCACATTCGAGTTTGTGTCATACTGCACGTAATGGATTGCATGTTGAGATGCGGAACTCAACGCCGCAGTTAGCCAGAGCGAGGAAATTAAAATATTAAATCATGGCTAAAAATATTAGTAAAACAACGTAACCACCAAAAATATTTTATTTACTTAGAATTCAAAGAACATTTCTCTGGAACAATAAAATGTAAGAGATAACCCGGGATTATCTCTATTAGGGTAGGTCACTCGTTTGATACCGCTCATATGGTACACAGTACCGCGAATTCCGTCTGAATGACTTCATTTATTATTCGTCAGCTTCCAAGACAAAATAAGGCTCCTACCATTGGCTTTTTTTTACGAACTTAAATAGGCATATAAATTACATTCAGGAGGTACGGTTGCGGGTTGGATTCCCCCTCGAGGGAAAGGATTATTATTTTTATTTCGTAGTTATAGCAACGAGGCAAAATGCGGCGTTGAGTTCCGTTACTCAATACTTCAGACGGACTGATAATTTTTTTCATTTTATAAATATTTTTGGTTAAAGCTAATGAATGCAGAAGACATATTTTTTACTATAACGGATTACCTACTAGATATTTTTCAAAGAACGAATTATTATACTTACTCGAGGGTAACTAGTTCCTATTTAAATGTTGGTATTCCTGTTTTAAATAGACAAAGTTCAGTGATAGATTTCGTCAAGTGAATGTCTTCATCACTAACTTCTCACGTTAATTTCGCAACACAGGAAAAATGGGAAAGATAAAAAGAAGGAAGAAAAAACCTGGATATACAAAGTCTTTGTTGTTCGCAGTACTCGAATTTAAGAAGTTTTTTTTTATTTCGAGGCACTGTCCAAACAAACATTTGCCTTATGGATGTTGATTAAAAGTGAAGTAAGTAGGTATAACTATTGTTATTTTAATAAGCATATTCTGATATTTTTTTTTGAACGATGGATATTATTACTGACAAGTAGGTACTTCATTTCCATTAAAAACCAATCTTTATTATTAAAATTGGCGAAACACGTATATACTTTAATAAAAAAAAATCCAACCACGACCAAACCACGCCACGACAACATATAAAAAATAAAAATATTTTTTTCACTTTACACGTCTTAAAAATTGAATAAAACCAGTAGTACAGGCAGAATAAGTACGGTTTTCTCGCGATAACCCGCCAGCGGTCACGCGTCTATTTATAAACGGCGCGCCGGCCACTCACTTAATGTTCTCACCAGAACATCTTATGAAATATGAATGAATGTATCTCTATATATATATATATATATATATATATATATATATATATATATATATATATATTACAAACACAATCTGAATTATTACAATTTATATTGAATTTCGTCCTTTAAAAAACCTCGAAAGATTAAAAATTATTAGAACCTAATAGCTTTTTTACAAACGCTCGATTAAGATGTACAAATCAGATAACAAATTATATCAAACAACTGTAGCCAGTGGGCGGTAATGTTACGAGAAAACATTACCTAACAAGTTGAAGTGGTCTAGACATAGTAAATTGTAGCGGACTCGGAGCTTGGGATAGATTCGCGGCCACTTGCACCGTATGGTGTATTTCCTGGCTTAGTGAGAACAATGACAGTTGGGGGTTCACAAAATATTAGTCAATAGAAACTTGCGTGATGGTTTTGAGTTTCATACCCACTATACATATCTGGAGATGGAGTAAGGGCTTGTCATAAGGTTCTATCACAGATTATTCTTCAAACAGGTAAAGGTGATATAGAAAAGTTCTATAATTTATTAGATTTTGTAATACCGCGCGACGGTTGTGGGTTCCGTCCCGCTCGACAGGACACTCGCAAGACACAGCGTGGCGTCGAGTTCTTCCGCTCGACATATAATGTCTCTAAAATTCGGCGGAAATTGATGAACGGAGTGTCTTAACACTAGGTTCCCTCTGCCTAACCTGCTATATGCGTGTTACAACGTGATATTACGATAAAAAAGAATTACCTACAACAATTGAAAAAACCGAGTGAGAAAAACATTCAAATAAAGTGTGCTTTCTGACACACCAGTCAGAACAGTATTTATGTTGTCATACTTCACGACTGTAAAACCGTTTACAAGGTGTATGAGTGCTATAAACTTGGTGTCTCTGAGTGTATAAACGTGCAAGTGAAGTGATGGAAAAGTATAAAGTGAAAATAAATTATACACGAAAGTGAAATTTTCTTCTCCGTTTTCCCTATTATTTAACAAGTTTTTATAAAGTACGATATAAAAGAGTTGTCATGAAAATAGTTCAGTAATTAATAGTTGAGTTTTAAGCTTTTTAGGGTTCCGTACTCAAAAAGAAAAACTCAAGCGTTACTTTTAATCATTGACTATCAGTTAAAGCTTAACTTACCATCAAACCGCTTGGCTTTCGAAGACAGTATATCAGC
Source organism: Heliconius congener (assembly GCA_018230605.1). Classification (NCBI taxonomy): domain Eukaryota; kingdom Metazoa; phylum Arthropoda; class Insecta; order Lepidoptera; family Nymphalidae; genus Heliconius; species Heliconius congener. The sequence continues at coordinate 9,979 of DWAO01004227.1, forward strand.
CAGCTTATTAAGCTCACTGCGTAAAGCGCCTTCTAGCTGGGAACGCGCTTGCTGAGTGAGACGTGCGCGTGCGCCGGCTCCGCAACAACCCTTGTTCAAACAAAGTTCGCCGGCATCTGGAAATATGAAGTTGCTATTTAATTTTTGTAGAAATATCTTATGATATTAAACTATAATACTAAATACATGTGAATGTAAGTTTGTTTGTTACGCTTTCATGCAAAAATTAGTTAACCTGGGAAAAAACTGAAAAAACTGGCTTTTTCATTTAGTCTTCAAGTCCACGTAAACAAAGGAGCGGGCAACAGTTAGTAACCTATAGTCATCAATAAAGATAACTGTACATTAAAAAGTAATACTGTCATATGATTGGGAATATCCCGAACGAAAATACATTAATTATACATATTATCGTTTTCTTTTGTAAATAAGCATAAGGCAACCGGAGTCCATGAGTACCAGATTCGAATAGTACAAAAAAAATAATCTATTAAATAAAGAATATGTTTAAACATGTTGCTATTTTAAAAAAATAAGTTTATTTAAGTGCTGAAAGCGGTTACTAACTTACATCAGTTATCTAGAAGTTGCAATAATTATAGTTGTAGTGTAGTTATTTTATATTCCGGTTCTTAACTAAGGGCTAGCTAACCAGATCCATTTTTCTTTGCATTGACAGTTTTATGAATAAGCTTTATAAAATGTTTCAATTGAAACCTGTTGGACAGCAGCAAATTTATTCATAGAGAAATTATTTTAATAGTTGTCGTTGTGGTGCAGTTGGCCCTGTTGGACGCGCGCGACGCGGTTGCGAATTAGATTCCTTTGGCCATTTAATCCAAACTTTTACTTTTTGAAATTTCAATACAGTTATAGAAAAAAAGTAAACCGCAGTGTTGTGTTTCTTTAATAAATAAAAAAAGAAATGATAAGCTACTGTTATGGTTGTACCTTGCGTAGTCAAATTTTAATTACTTTTCTAGTTTATACATTTATTATGGGAAACAACGTTAATTTAATTTATGTAAGTACTTAAGACTGTAGGTGTGATAAATCTAGGCAGACAAAAAAAATAATAAAAAATATAAGTAAAGCGACCTCTACACAGCCACTCTAACACAAATTATCAGTACAGTATTTGAAATGACTTTAAGTATTGACGTTTTCTCCCCAAGCAACGTAATGCAATAAAACCCCACGGACGGATGTTTAAACTTATTTGGGTCCCGAAGTCACCCTCTCGATGGGACCCTCATCACTAACTGATGTGCGGACTCTATAAATATCTATCTACCTATCAATCTTTCTTTACCTACGAAATGATGTTTGGTTAAGTTACATATTTGACTAGAGGTAAATTTGATAGCTTTATACCGCGCGTAACAGAATGGATAGAGGGAACCTGGAAAACTAGTGTTTAGATACTCCGTTCCTAATAAAACACTGCCTTTCCCCGCTTTCCGACAAATTTCGCGAGGCATTGCGTGTTCAATGTGGAACTCAATGCCGCGCTTTGCCATGTTAAAAAGGCGTAGTAAGAAAATTTTTAATATTTAATTTCTCCGAGTGGGAATCAAACCCACAATCTGTCGTGTTTACAGATGCACGCTTCTACCCTTGCGCCATAGCTGTACGCAATTTATAAATAAATGTAAATTTGATAGCTTTAAGAAAAAAACATCTAAAACTAATTCTATTCTTAATTAGAAATATTATATATCTAAATGTTATTGCAGGTTTAAATTTTCAATAAGTGTTTATAATCATTCTATAGAATATATCCATTACATTGTAATGTCAGGTTTAGCCAACTATACCAGGAATGAAAAAAAACTCAATAGATGTGCCTATCATAATTAAAAATGTGCATGTCTCCAGTTTCACACTGTATCCCACATATGGCTAGGCAGAGAGAACCAAGTGTCAAGACACTCCATTCTCTCTTTATCAGAGTTTACAATTAATCAATGTACTTGACTGTGTGCTCATGTTTTCCGTAAACTACTTACGTCAGTGGGTTTTCTCAGAAATTGAACCAACATCCGGCCGTTATTATCCAAAAATTGTCCTAAAAATATTTATTGTAAATCTTTCAAAATTCCTCTTTGCCAGAAACGATTTTAAATATGCATTTAAAATAAATATTTTCTTCCAGACAATTTTAATGCTGTTTATTTTACTTGTATCAACAGCATCAATATTACAGATTATAATGATAAAGAACATATCTGTGTTTTAATACAAACCTAGTTCCCCATAAAGATCATTCATCGTTCTATGGTAATGCTTTGAAAAAAATTTTTTTTTTGTCATTGCACTTTATTCCTATAGGAGTAGCCACAAAGAACGGAGCGCCTAATGTTAGGTAGGATTCGCTCTATATTGCCTTTTATATATTGGTTCGTTCTCAGTCCAATCTCATTCAGTTAAAAATATCCTTAAATGAGAAATGATGAGAGTCAAGTTCCTGTCCAAACACGCATATAAGAATATTTCTCATACAAGAATATGAAATCACAACGAGATGGAACCGGGAATGACACTATAGTGTGAATCCCCCCTTAAGGTCCCTGCATCCTTCTATAGATCCTCATGTTTTTTACGTGACCTACCTCAAGTATCATCGATAAAAAAAATATATAATCTATAACGAGCAAGTTACTACACTTATTTTCAATAGTACAGAAAACCCAATTTCCATTGTTTAACAGAAACATTATGTATATGGAACAATAACGTCTTAATTAACGCAAATCCTTTTGAATTTCGTTAGCGTTATTGTACGAGGTCGTGCCCGCTGTCGACAACGCGGGATAAACCGGGAACCAATTTACATGATGCTATACGATTTTAATCGTTATACGGTGGTAATACAGTTTGCTGTGTTCCGTGTAATATTTGTGGGGGTCAATCTCAATTAAAATTGTGGTGCAAGTTAAAAGTGGTGATAGATTTGAGAATTATATAGAAATGTTGTGTTAGCGTACTCGAGTAAAAGAGGGTAGATTTAGGTAAAAATAATTTTAAAAGCAGTAGAAAGCAGTCAATCGGGGGACAGTTGCGTGTAAGTGACGGTCCCTATTGGAAGGAAACTAGT
>DWAO01004228.1:0-13071 GCA_018230605.1 Heliconius congener
TTGAGTGGCAGAACTCAACGCCGCGCTTTTGCCTCGGTACCAGAGCGAAGAAATGAAAATATAAATTTAAGTAAATATTTCATCTATATATGTATTTTTTTGTTAATTAATACATTTTGTTAACTTCATGAGAAGCTAGTCGTGGCGCAGAATTCGAAAAATGAGTAATAGAAGTGTCTTAATAGGAACGGAGTGTCTTAACACTAAGTTCCCAGGTCCTCTCTGCCATGTCCCTCTACTTAAGTCCACCCGAAGTCCGTCTACTTAAGAATCATAACGTATTTAGTGGCGGTACCCAACGCCGCGTTTTGTGTTGCCAAAGGAACAAATCAAAATAACTTATATTAGATTATAAGTTATTTCGACTGGTTCCTCTGGCAACACAGGTATTGATAGTTGATCACTTTATCTCACCTCAAATAAGAATCGAAGTTACAGCCATCGTATGTACTGTGCCACGTTGCCCTCAATTATAATGTAATTGAACCCAATGTTTTAATGATCCACGACATTAACGAAGGTCGGCAAAAGCCTTAATGTATTTAGTTGTTTACCTAGCACGGGACTTGAAGCCGTTAAAGGCGTTAATTTGTAGGTAATGCATTTTATGATAGTGGCTTACGAACGTATAGAAGAGATTTTTCTTTGGTTTTACGCTTTTCCTTTCGTTTCACTCTATTTTAAGACATTGCGTGTCGGAACTCAACGCCGTATTTTGTCTTTGTAAGGGAATGTTGCTAGTTTAGGTATAATTAGTTTTTCGAGTGGCGATGAAGCGCTAGCTCTCTATAATAGTCTAATGTCAAATTTCAACTGCCTGGTACTAGACATTTTAAAGTAATTTTTGGGCACACCACAAAAATTATTTTCTATAAAACTTAAAAGTTTATAAAAAAACAGTTTCTTTTTCCAAAAGCCACTTAGTGGTTAGTTATGATACTTCGCTTTCTACCTAGTTTTCGTGACGTTACGTGTAGAGACGCGGCACTCAACGCAGGGTTATAGCTCCATCCATTCCTCGATCCATTCCCCGAATGTGAATCGAATCCACAACCATCGCTTTTACTTAAAGATATTAGTTTACTTTTTAAACATAACTGATGATGAAACCGAATTTACAACCTAACATTTAGCACTCAATATATCAAAGTGATGTCTTAAAAGGAATCTTTTGACACTTACTTTACAAACGCCTAAGGGTTAAGCCGAAAGGTGAAATGATATGAGAAAGTTGAAAAGAGCGATCTTTCAAAAGGACTTTAATATATATAATGGAGGCTTTTTTGGAAACAGTGATTATTTTTTTTTCAGCTTCACGCTGTATTCCACGTGTAGTTAGGATAGGCAGCGTTTCTGACTGTATGTATCCTCGTCAGCTGCGGGTTCGATTTCCGCTTGGCGTAATGAATTACTTGCGTTCCGTCGCTCTGGTATCTAGTCATTTTTCAGCTATAAAATAACTAGTAGATATATTTCGAAAATATGCTTTACAAATATATAAACTATCTGTGAGCTTAAAGAGGATGGAGGATGTAAACAGTAAACCGGATGTGATGCCATACACCCCATTTAGTTCCTTTAAAAAAAACAAACGTGCCGTTGTTACTTAAATTCATAAAATTATAATAGAAGTCGTCGTGGCGTAGCGGTATAATGTCTGACTGTAAACACGACGGTTACTAGTTCGATTCCGGTTTCCGTCTCGAAAGTTGATCAGAAAGTGGAGAAGTAGATTCTATCTGCCTTCCCTACTATATGCGGGACACAGCGTGAATTTTTTGTATTTATTTTGCTAATTTTCTCTTATAGACATAAAGAATATGTTGATGTCTTTCTACCTCAGAGCTATCTGAAATTTATTAAAAAAATCATTGCCGGAATCAAACGCTTTTAATAATAAATACAAAGGATGAGTATACGGTGCAAAGACACCGTTCATTTACGTTGTGCGTTGAGTAGCGGTACTCTACGCCCCACTTACCAGATACGTACCAGAGTGGGAAAAGGCAAATAATTAAAATATAATAATTTTCCCGAGTGCACGCACATCCATTGCGTTTACAGTCATACGCTATACCACTGAGCCATATTGGCCTTCTGGTTCGGACACGATCTTCCGGGTCAATACGGAGTTAGGTAGTTGACAGGCAAACAGCAAGTTTTAAATTTTCCTTAAGTCCTCCCTGATGAACAGCGACCCCGACACGAGGCATAAAATTATGTTCTACTTTGTAGCTGGAGTATTGGAGAAAGGCTCTTGCGCTCAGTCAGGCTCTCTGCCTCCGAATTTGTGTCTCTGGCAAGAATAATAACCGTCCGTGCTCTCAAGATGGTGGTGGACGGCATTCAGATTGGAGTGTAGACACTTGAGATCTATCTAGTCTAGGCTTTCCTTTCACACCATCAGTGGTGTCGGTGGTGTCGACTAAACTACCTAGTACTGATACTAGGATGATGCTATTCTAAGCCGGGAACACACGGCAAAGTGAAGAATAATACTTAAAAAATTTTTAAAATAAAGTACAGTCTTGTCTATATCTTTATAATACTGTCTCACAGAACATTTGGCGAGCAGCATTCTCTCTTCGTAAATATTTACGTGTGAGTCAGATCTGGTTGAGTAAAATGTTGCCCGGTATTAAATATTTTTTTTGTTCCTTCACTCCGTATTTCGCACCTGGCAAAGTAGGTGGAGGGAATTTGGGAACCTAGTGTTAATATACTCTCTTGCGGGTGTGATTAGTAGATTTTTTTTTGACAACGGAAAAAAAAAGAACGTTTAACCCATTCTTTCAAGTATCTTGCCACTGGATTCTTTTGCTTAAGAAGTTACAATATATAATACATATCATACATACTAATACTATAAATGTAAATTTGTTTGTTACGCTTTCACGCCAAAACTGCTAAACCGATTTTCATAAAACTTTGTGCACATATTTTTAGAGGTATTCAAAAGAACATAGGATGTTTTTTATTAAAATTCTTTGGCTATAATATAAAAATAAATTTAAGCGAGTAAGGCTGTGTTTAAGTCTAGTATATTAATATCGTAAAGTAAAGAAAATAAAGAAACAGTTTAAATAAATGCAATAATCTGAGGACTGAAGAGGAGGAACCTTGAGACCAGTCGGCGCAGCGGCACACAGTTTGACCGTAAAAACGACTGGTTGTGAGTTCGATCCCTACTCGAGGAGATGAAATATTTTCCTAAATGTATATTTCCATCTCTTCGCTCTGGTGTCGAGGCAAAGCGTGGCGTTGAGTTCTGCCCCTCAACACACAATGCCTCCAGAATTCGGCAGAAAGTAGGGAACGGAGTGTCTTAACTCAAGGTTCCCTCTGCCTACCCTGTTGTGTGCGGGATACAACGTGAAGCTGATTTCCTGAACTGATATTTCCGAATAACCTTGTGAAGCTACAGGTAAAAAACTAGTGGACAATATAAAAAAAAACGCTATATAATATTTTAGCGCTCCTAATAACGTACCGGTAATGTTCGAAAAGTTTTATAAGCAAATGGCTATCGTATAAGTGATCCATTACTACAGTAGAGAGGACCTTATCACTATGCAATAAACGCTATTTTTGAACGACCAAATAAATCATAATTTGTCAATAATTTGGATATACGACTTTAAAGAGAGGTCGTAGATTCGATTTTCAACTGGACCTTGTCGTCCATGTGTTCCGAATTCTTTTGAAACTGTTTTCAATGAGTTAAATTATATTCGAAGAAAAATTTATGATTTTTCATTCAACATATAAATTTACTAGCTCTTAAGTGTTGCTTTCTTAACATTAATTTTAATAATGCTGACATGATGTTATGAAGTAGTTCTGTTAGTCTGTTCGATTACCATTTTGGACAATTCATAAATGTGATGTATGTATGTAGTACTGAGTGAAATAAATCTCTAGAAAATATTACTTTATAATTAAATGTATAATAATAAAAAAATAAGCAAAAGAACGTATGACTTAGTGATCAGGACGTTTTAATGGTTTCGAAAAGGTTTAGGTTTAATTTCCGCTACGTTACTTTTTTATATTTTCAAAGTATTTTATGGAATGTCGGATAATACTTTAAAAACATTAAAGCATCAAGTTAATAAATAAGTTATACTGATTTGACAACATTCGGAAAAAAGCTCAAAACCTTCATTTAGTTAAAGACATATTTAATTAAGCGGAGGAGAGTACAGTTAGTTACAGCATCATTCTGTATCCCACAGATATCAGGATAGGCAGGGGAACCTGGGAACCTGGTTTTAGACACGTCGCTCCCATTAAGACACTTTCGTTTCCGTTCCACTTTCCGTCGAATTTTGGAGGCAATGCATGTTGAGTGGCGCAACTCAACGCCACGCTTTGCCTCATTACCAAAGCGAAAAAATGAAAATATTAAATATTTCATCTCCTTTGAGAGGGAATCCAACTTACTACTTGACATTCACTCATTCATACAACTTCAGCCTAAAAATGAGTATCTTCATTCTTTTTCCCGCGGTACAAGGTAGACAGGGGTAGCATAGTGTTAAGATATTCTATTCCCCAATTTCCCTGACATTACGAACAAAACAGAACTCAACTCCGCGCTTTGTATAACTTACAGTATTATAATAATAAATATATCCTTAAAAAAAACCACATATTTTATACAAATTTGAATCTGCTACCAAAAATTATATAACTGACCACTAAGCTTTAAGTCTAAATATTTATCAATATCCAATCGTAATTGCATTTGTATAAGGACTGACTCACGGTCACATATATGGTCGTTTCACGCCTTCTCCTTTTTTGGTTCCGCAGGTTATCTTCAATCTCCCATTGATTTCTTTATCTATCTATGTATATCTTTTGAAATTCGTGATGTTTAAAATTAACTTGGGAGGTTGTGGGTTCATATCCAGTTTTTTCGTGTCCTTTCTGTGTGTAAACCAAGAATTTAGTTTCTCCGTTTATCTGTTTTTGCTAATAAAATAATTATTTCTTTTAACTTCACGCTGAAACACTAAGGGAACGACGTGTTAACTTTTTAAGACACTCTGTTCCCCATTGTCTACACAATTTTCGAGACATTGCATGTAAAGTAGCGAAACTCAACGTCACGCTTTGTGTTGTTACCTGATAGATGAAATAAAAATAATTAATTTCATTAAGTCCCTATTAAATCCATATTCTAAAAAAAATTTTGTTTCAAGTTTTATCCAGCAATTATTAGGGACAAGTCAGTCTATTCCCCACGCACGGCCCAATTTTTGTTACGTTGAGTGGCGGACTTCGTAATTGTAATTGGAAAAAATAATCCTCTTGAGTTGGAATCGAACCCACGACCGTCGCGCTTACAGTATAGAATATTTAACCAGCTTTAGTCGTTATACAAATAATTAATAGTTTACATTAAGGGAAAATACGTTGAACGTCTATGCTGATACCTTATGGCCATAATTTTATATTAACTGCCGTTTAAACTGACAGGAGACAAAGTTATATAAATATTGATTTAAATATTATTATTTTTGTCTATTTTATTTAGTGATGTGTCCGAACGTTATAATTTCTATTTTTAATAGGTAGAGACGTTATATAAATGACTCTATTCTCTGCTTTCCGGAGAATAGAAAAATCTTCTATTGCTAATTGAATGGCTGAAGGACAATGCACAGATTTTACGCTTTAGAAAGTTGAAATTTGATATGTGGGAGGGAATGAGCGAGCACTAAAACACGATTTCTAGAAATTTCTACTAAATATCAGCTTCACGCTGTATCCCGTACACAGCACGGTAGGCAGAGGGAACCCAGTGTTAAGACACTACGTTCTCCATTTACCGCCGAGTTCTGGAGGCGTTGTGTGTTGAGTGACGGAACTTAACGCCGCGCTTTACCTTCACACCAGAGTGAAGACATAAAAATATAAATGTTAATAAATATTTAATTTCCTCGAGTATGGATTGAACCCACAACCAGTCGATTTTGCAGACACACTTATTTAGTAAAAATATAATATATTCCATTATCCTCTTTTTAAACTCCCCACAAGCAAATCTGCAGGCGACGACTAGTGCTAAAATATAAAAAAACACTTATCTATCAAGATCTACATATGTATCTACATCATGTCAGCAACAAAGTAAATTAAAATATTAAAATAAATTAATTTATATTCTTAATTAGCGTCAATGTTTAAATAAAAATGTGTATTCTTATTAATTTTACTTATTTATTGAGGCCGTGGTGGCGCTGTAAAACATCGTCTGACAGTAAATGCGCCGGTTGTGGGTTCAATACATTAGGATTGTTATACAAGTTAATCAATCATTAATCAGGCAGAGGGAACCTAGTGTTAAGACACTCCGTTCCCACTTTCTGCCAAATTCTGGAGGCATTGCTTGTTGCAATGACAGGACTCAACGCCGCGCTCAGCCTTGACACCAGAGCGAAGAAATGGAAATATACATTTAAGTAATAATTTCATCTCCTCGAGTGGGGATCGAACCCACAACCAGTCGATTTTACAGTCACACTTCGTGCCGCTGCGCCACGACTGGCTTAAAATAAGTTCTGCCATTAATTTCTATAACCTAGGCAGAAAGTGGAGAACAGAGTCACTATACACTCCTCCCTACACCTCCTCTTTATATCCTAGCTCTGCATCTGCCAAGTCGTTTATGCGGGATATATTACAAAGTTTAGCTTCAGTTTAAGCTTCTAGTTAACTAATTTTGTCCTGTATAATATTTAAAAGAGCAATTTTTTTTTAATATATTTAAATAAAAACAAAAAGATGTAGTAACTAAATAGAAACAAGCGCAAGCAGTCGTGTTTCGAGACACTCACAAATTTAAAACAAATCGATTAATCTAAAATTCATAAAAATTGGTTAACCCATTTGTTTTTAAAACGATATATAGGAACACACAAACATACATATATAGACTGATAAACACATTACACTCCTTTACGTAGCGTAGTCGATTAAAGAGGCGCAGTGGGCTTTGCTGAATATTTTCTTAACAACATTTATATGATAATAACGAGAGATAACATCACAAAATATTTTGGCAATTCCATATTTTTATAACAAAAATTATAAAAACTAATGTTTCGCTTCGATAATAATCTTGATACAAAACACCGATTACATATAATATATTTAAATTTGTTAAATAATAATATGAAGAATATTAAAGTTATATTTAAAATTATTTTAAGTTATTATGACGCTGTTGGAGGTCCTATGGTCGGGAGTTCTTTTCCCAGTCGAGGAAAATGGATATAATATGTTAATTAATTTTTTGTTAAGCAAGGACCCCGCTACTTAGAGTAAATTGTCTATAAAAGAATAAAAAAAACGTTATAATAACTTTATTAAGCGTGCGACTGTAACCGCGACTTCCTGGCTCTGGTAACGTGTAAGCACGGCGTTGAGTTCCGCAACGCCAGAACGGAAGTAGGAAACGTTACGAAAACTTAACATTATACTCCCTTTGAAAGCGTGAAGCAACTTAAATAACAGAAAAGAACCTACGACCGTACATAATAAGAAAAATGATACAACATAACATAATTATATGCAAATCGTTAAAAAAAAGTATTCATCATCGATAAAACTTGTGCATATTTTATTTAATATGACATTTTGTAAATTAATTTATGCATATTGACGCTACGATCGGATAACTCTATAATTGAGTTGTTTGATGGAAATATTTTTATTATTTTTTGTTTATATTTTCTTATCACATTTGGACAACTATCGGCCACTAACGGCTTTGATTAAAACTCTTTTATTTAAGCTTTTATATTATTACAATTTTATATTATTTTTTTAAATAAATATAGCTCTCAAATTGCGATATGTATGATTTACAATTAAAAAACAATTGTAATTTAAAAATACATTAATAACTTACTAATTAAAAAAAACACAACATTCACTTCATAAACTTTTACACTTGCCTATTTTTTTACAATAATATATTGTTACAAAAATGACATTTTTTTATGGGGACTAAACAAAAATAATATACCTATACATATATTTGATGTACTAAATTGTCAGTAAATTTGGAAAATATAAAAATCTTGATAAGGAAATTAAAATATTTTTCGTAATCGTAAACAAATTTGAACTCGAACTTACGCTCAGAAGTCCTGACCACTAAGCTTTGCGTCCTTGTTAAATTGTGACGAAATTCTTATATGCATGTTAATCTTATAATGCAAGTTATTTATGTTGTTAGCAGTTAGTATGGAGATTTTAAAATAAATAACAAACTCTTCTTGCTACATGCAATTACGAAGTTGCTATTTCGTAGTGGCAATATTTATTTTTATGAAGACTTAAATTTATACATATGTCTATAATAATTATTATTAATGTTTAAGCGGATTTAAAGAAAATGAGGGGTTTTTAAAATAAAAGACTTTTTAAATATCTAATTATATTTGCCGTCATCGCGGAGCAGCGTCTTATTGTATACGTGACAGCTGGTGGTTCGATTTGCATTTGCGGGAATAAACCATCTCGTTCTGGTAACAAAACTAAGCACTGTGTTCAGTTCCGCCCCTCAATATGCAATGTCTTAAAAATTGAACGGAAAGTGAGGAACGGACTGCTTTCTCTGAGCCTACTTTGCCGGGATGTACGGGATACAGCGTGATGCACAATAAAGAATATTTTACAAAGAAGCGCATCTATTACTTAAAGGTTTGAAGAACCTAGTGTTAAGAAACTCAGTCCTCTCTCTTTTCTGTTCATTATACTAAAATTCTTAAATTCAAACCCATATTATTTCAATGTTTTCAAGTGAATTGAATCCACAACCGTCTTATTCACAGACACATTCTACCACTGCGTCACAACGTACGAACAACTCTATTATTATATATACATATGTAAATAAAAAAAAATGTTTACACAATGTATTAAACGTAATCCGTATTTATGACGGATTCTGTCATATAATTTAGACTCATCGAATTTAAAGTGATATAAACATCCCATATCGTCCCACGGTCTTCGTATCCCAAAGTGTCTGTAAACAAGACGATAGTGGGTTCGAATCCCACTCGGGGGAATGATTCTGTTTCTTTACTTTTCTATCCTTCCATTTCATTGAATTCCGTCGCTTAATATGCAATGTTTATAAAGATGAGTGGAAGTTTATAACGGAGTGACTTAACATTAGGTTCCCTCTGTATACTTTGCTATACTGAAGAAAGCGTTGAGTGTTCTTTGCTCCACGATGGTATCTTTCAACTACACTAAATAGATAATTGTGGGTGACATAATAGAAGATTATGGGTTTAAATCCAAACAGTAGGAGTATCTTACATGATACTGTAGGACAATGATTGGAAATGCGATAGTTGTATATTTAAAAGTGGCTTGGTTATCCCTCGGATTTTACCAGCGCGGCGTTGAGATCCGTCACTAAAGATTCAGTGTCTCGAATTCGGGTGCAAAACGGAGTGTCCCGACGCTAGGTTCTCTCTGTCTACCCTGTTTAATGCAGGACACGGCATAAAGCTAAAACACGTTTACAATAAGTAGTATGTAAAAAGTTACTTCTAAAAATAATCATAAAAGATCAATTCCGATAGCAGTAAAGGCTTTATATCTTAAATTGCGATCTTTTTGTATAGTCATTTAAATATTTTACTATGTAATTATTCTTAGATGTAAAAGAAAATTTGTTTTTTACAGTCAATGTCAGGGTTAAATAAAATAAATATTTATTTTGATGTAAAATGCCGTTGATAATTTAAGACTTGGTCGGCACTTGGGAGTTTTAATCTGAAAGGAAGTTTTATGAGGCCGTCGTGGCGCAGGGACACAAGAGTGTGACATTAGCGTGAAGGTTGTGGGTTGGATCCCCACTCGGGGGAATAATTTTTATTTATTAATATTATCTTTCTTCAAAGAATTATTATTATTATATTTTCATTTTTATGCTCTAGTACTAAGGTAAAAACGCGGCGTGGAGTTCCGCCGCTCAACACGCAATGCCTCTAAAATTCGACGAAAAGAGGGAAACGGAGTGTCTTCTAAAACCTTAGGTTCCTTCTACCTGCTCTCTTTGCTATACGCGGGATACAGCGTGAAGCTGAAAAAAAAACGTATATAAACGTATATAACGTAAATAAACGTATAATCGATCAAAATCGTTCAGTTTTAGTTCCTACATTTTATGATATAGTTACAAAGTAAAAGTTAATAAGCCAATTTCATCAGATGAAAAAAACTAGCAGCCTACCGTTGCAAGCAAGTTCTCCATGTTTGGTGGTAACCAAATAAAGCATGTACCGAGCTATTCTTAGTGTCTTAGTGCATATGCAAAAACTGATATGCCAAATGCGCATGAAATGTGAAGAAGGGAGAACGTGTGAACGTGATAACCTTGGATTTATATAGTCGTCGTCTTTGTGTTCTTTATCCTGTTTGGTCCCGCATAACTGTGTAGGAAGAGGGAACCTGGTGTTAGGGGACTCTGTTCCCCACGCATCGTAATTTTCGAGACATTGTGTGTTAAGCGGTGAAAGTAAACGCGCTTTGTCTAACTGAACGACTATATCAAAGTAATTGAAACAAGAATTATATTTACTCCCCCAGAGTGAAAATCAAATTCATTACCGTTGCCTTTCTAGTCAGTTGCTATGCCAGTACACCACAACGGAACGGCCTCATGGATGGATGGATGGACACATCTACAAGACTTACAAATATGTTAAGAAATTCAATTTTAGCTTATCTATTTTTTTTTACTTAGTTTTTTTATGATGATTTCTTTATAATTTTAACAGATTGATATTTTGAGTCCTACAATGTCGATAGTATTTATTGGTTTGACTTCCACGCAACGACTATATTTATAATATTTTTATTCTCTTCTATCTGCTAGACAAAGCGCGTCGCAAGGTTCCGCACAATATGCCAATTGTCTCAAAAATCGAGCAGAAAATTAAGAACGGAGTGTATTCACGCTGAGTTTCCTTTTTCTATCCTGCTTTACGGGAAAAAGTGTGAATCAGGAATAAACAAAGAAAATATAAGCTAAAATCTTCATTCATACTACCGCTAAATACAATATTGCTGGACCAGTACCAAGTTCAGTGATTGATTATGATAGAACGACGGACTTTCAAATACTTTTCCATATAATAATGCGGGTAGATGATTATATTATCATATATTTATAGAGGTTTTTGTATTATACATCGTTATAGGGTCTAAGTCATCGTGACGCATCGTCTAAGTGTAAACACGGTGGTTGTGGGTTCGATTTCCATTAGGGGGAATTGTTTTTATTTCATCGCTCAGGTAACACGACAAATAGCGACAAAGTTAGTACGATAATAACCGCATTAGTGAAACACTGTGTCGCGGCTATTAACGCCCACCTCTCAAGCGTTGCTTACTATCAAATATAAATATAAATTACTAACTATTGTAGATAGAGATATGAAACAAAGCAAATTTGACAATAAAATAAAAAAAATATATATAATAAAGTAAGGTAAAATAAAAATATGCGTGTTTGTTTGTGTGTGTGTGCGTGTGAGTGTGTGTGTGTAAGTGTGTGAGTGTGTGTGTGTAAGCGTGTGTGTGTTCGTGTGTGTTTTGCGTGTGTACATGTGTGTACGTGTGTGAGTGGCTATGGGTTTGTGTGTGTATTGAGATGGATTGGATACAATCCTGGTATATCAGTCAGTTAGTTCAATCTATATTAATGAAATGTCTTGACACTAGCTCCCCAGGTTCCCTCTATCTACCATGCTATGTGCGGGTAACAGCGTAAAAAAACAGCTTCATGCCGTATCCTGTTGTATAATAAAAAAAACACCATATAAAAATCTAAAACGTAATAAAATAGCGACAGTTAAACTTTTTTTTTCAATTTATAAAAAGATATGAAAATCGAATCGCGTGTTCCCAAACTATGTATAATTAGGTCATGTTATTATGCTCAAAAATCACGCGTTTCACAGGTAAAAAGAGGTTTTTTACTTGAAAATATAAGAAAATAAAAAGAAACAAATTAAAAATAGCAACGAATGTGAGATTTAAAATTTAAGAAACGCTCCTAGCTTTATTTTGTCTGTATACCAACCATAGCTCAACGCTGTATTCTGTATAAAGGGTAGGCAGAGAGAAATCTGGGAACCTAGTGCTAAAACATTCTATCCCCATTAACATAAGTATTAAGACATTTCGTCCACTAACTGCTCAATTTTCGAGACATTGTGTATTAAGTTGCGAAACTCAACGCCGCATCGGGACTCAAAGCGCCACCACTACCTCATTAGAGCTACATAACTGTAAAACAATATTTTAATAACCATTTTTATTAATAATAAACTGAACTTAGGGGTATCATTTTACACGATTATAATAAAATTGTTTCAATTTTACATACAAAATGAAATTCAAACAAGTTTTTGCAGTTGACCCAACAAAGTAAACAGACGGCGGTTTGATAGTTCAATTAATATCTATATAAATAATTTTGTATAAATAAAAATATATGGAGACGCGGTTGTATTGTTTTTATTTCTTTTTTTTTAAGCTTCACACTGCATCTCTTGCATAGCAGGGTGGGCTGAGGGGATCTGGGAACCTAGTGTTGAGGTATTCCGTTTTCTATTTTCCGCACAGTCATTACGGGAGCAGCGTCTAAAGCGTGCAAACATGTTTTATTTTTTTCTTTGTTAGGTTACTTCTGCCCTGATTCATGCAGGATACAGAGTGAATAAAAAAAATCTTTTAATTTATGGTTATTCCCGCCTTTGAGTTCCGCTAGTCAACACGTACATGCCTTCATAATTCAGCGCAAAATAGGAAACGAAGTGTCCTAACACTAGGTTCCCTCTGCCTACCCTGCTGTGTGCGGGAAACATCGTGAAAAAAAATTTAAAAAAATCAGCTTCACGCTGTATCCCGCACATTGCAGGCTAGGCAGAGGGAACGTAGTGAAAGACACGCCGTTCCCCACTTTCTGCCGTAAATATAAATTTAAGTTAATATTTCATTTCCTCGAGTTGGGATAGAACCCACCAGTCG
>DWAO01004229.1:0-13068 GCA_018230605.1 Heliconius congener
TTCCCCAAAAATGTATAAAATACAAAATATACGCGATTAATCCGGTAAAAATAGTACATATATAGTCGACGATCGTATTTATTAATCTAATCAATCTAGCTTCACGCTTTATCTCTAGTGGGGTAGTTAGAGAGAACGAAGTACCAAACGCTACGACCTCTGCATACCTCTTTCGCCACGTCATCAACTTTTTTATACATAACTTCCGAGGGGTCCTCATGCTTTTTCATAACCTTCTTCCAATATCTTTGATACAGTATTTTCAGTATCATATTTATTACGGTATTAAATTATTGTTTTTGGTTGAGGTCAGTCGTGGTACATAGGTACAAGGTACTGTAAAAACGGCTGCTTGTGGATTCCATCTCTACTCAAGGAAAGGAAATATTTATTTAAATTTATATTTTAATTTCTTCGCTGCGGTGTCAAGGCAAAACACAACGTTGAGTTCCGTCACTAAACACGCAATACCTCTAAAATTAAGACTTTACTTTGACACTTTTTAAAAAAGAAATATACACACAATTTAAATAAAACAAACACTAAATGTTGAGTTCTCTCAATATTTTAACATTTTTCTAATTGTCAAAATATTTTACTGAAAACGTATTTAAATCGTTTAAGCCGTTTCTAAGTATGGCGTGCACAAATGCGCAGACAAACATAAACAGATAAAAGTTATAAAAATCATTGTTTTTGGTTTATTACCTTGACAAATGCTTCCAATAATAGATTTCCTACTATATCTGCCATGTACAGACAGCAATCAGTTACAGTTTTAATATATGTATATAGAGTAGCGGCCGGCGGATATACGTGGTTTTTTTTGCGTGTATCCCGATTCTGCAAGAATTTTAAGATAAAAATTGGCCTATTTGTTGCTCCACAACGCCCTCTATCTTCCAGTTTTAGTCCCATTAAAATAGGTTTAGACGATTAGAAAGTTTTAGAAGACTTAATTTCCAAATAATAAAAAATACAGACAGCCAGACAACATTTTTTTTGTTTGAGTTTTGTTTGTGAGCTATATATGCAGTTGAAACAAAAGATACGGTTATTTTGAAATAGCAGACAAACATTTACATTTAATGTATTTAATTATGTACATCTAAATAAACATAATGTACATATAGAGCCATCTAGTTAAAATTCTAAATACTTTAATAAAACTGTTTTAGCACTAGCTTCAGATTGCTCGTACCTCGAGATGGCGCTGTACATTCATTATATCAATTCATAACAAACAAAAGAATAATAAAACAAACATATAAAATGATATAGAACACAATTATTAATTATTTAAAAAAGGTAAAATTAAACTTATTAACGTAACTAGTATTACAGGAATTAAGGGCATGGAATCAACGGAATTGAGGAAGAATAAAATAATATCATGTTATTAATAAAAAATAACATGTTTCATATAAAATAACAATTGTATATATACAAGAAAATATTATATGGCTTTGTACTTTTGTGACGATCTTTTGTTTTTGTTACTATTATGTATTATATTTAAAATACCTATGACAAAGGAGAAACGCAAGAGATTTCGCTTTGTTCGACGATGTAGATGGGCTAAGTGCATTGTATCACACAACAAACTTTATGTTGAACATTTACAAATTAGCGAGGAACCGTACATATAATTATTTAGAAGACAAAAGACTTTTGATAGACGCCAGGCGTCAGCGCATTCTATCGCGCGTCGTCGTGTACAGCGCACGCGCGTTCTTTATATTGTATATTATATGTGATCATATTTCGATACAATGATGCTCGCGGGGGCTGAAATTGTGGAAAAGGGGAGTGTGGAGTACAAGACTGATGAAACGGGAAATGCTGAAGCAGTCATCACACCTGGACCGTCCCAAAGCCAGGCAAGAGGTCTGGCCAAAGTGCCGATTAAAGAACCTGTTGACATCCAATTTACAAATATCACGTGCACCGTGTCACTGGGGATAAATAAAGGTAGTGTCAATTTACAATATAAATTGTTTAACACTTAATTGTATTAATGGTATTTAGGATAATAATATTTGAATAGTTATTACTGTACTATAATAAATAGTTATAAGTTTATAGTTATCAATAAATGAATACAATAAACAAGAAGTCAGGGACACAAAAGGAATTATTTGTTGAAATAGAGATTTGTAATTGCTTCTGCTATTGTTATTGTTCGTAGGTTAAGGGTTAATAATCACAATGTTCATTTGTTGTATAAACAGTGTTAAACGATCCGATCTAAAAGGCGTCATTAAACAAAAAAAATACATACAGTTCCTGGTTAACTCTTAACGAGATAATAATGATATTATTATTAAGTTAAGTGGTATTATTAATAAATATTATTTGGACCTATATATTATATTATTATTTTTTATTAGCGAATTTCTTAACCGAGATGGCTTTTCAGAAAGCTCTCTACTGATAATTTTGAACTTATAAAATGGATTATGTCTAATCTTGTATTATTTAATATTATATTTGGAATCTTCGTACAATCGTTTCCGTTGACATGCCAATGTTATCGTATAGGTGCATTTGTACTAACTTCTTGACTGTTTAGAAGGTAACCTACCTTAGCGTAAAATATAAATAGATCAATTAATAACTGGTTTCCATTTATTATTGTTTACAATTTTTTAGGCCTAATTTTTATATGGCAATACAGTCTACTTCTAAGCATATTTGCAGTAAAATAAAAATAAAATTATTTTTCACGCTGTATCCCGCACACAGCAGGACAGGCAGGGTGAACCTAGTGTTAAAACACTCCTTTCCCCACTTTCCGCAGAACTCTGGAGGCATTGCGTATCGAGTGGTAAAACACAAAACCGCGCTTTGCCTTGACACCAGAACTAAGAAATGAAAATATATTTTTTTAGTATATATTTAATTTCCTCGAATGAGGATCGAAATGACGTTTACAGTCACTTTTTGTACCCCTGCGCCACGACTGGCCTCTTTGTAGTTTTAAGCATATAACATTCAAAACAAAAACATTGATATTTAGTAATTGCTGTGTTTGCGTAACATATTATGGTTTACTTGACGTGATTCATCTGAACAACTTTTTGCTTGCGATGCGACGAGAACTGGTTATCTGAAGTTAAGGACAGTTATAAGGTTCAAAAAGCAATTTACTTTGGAACTACGATGTATGCAACCATACGTACCTACGAATATACATAAACAATCACAGTTCTAAGATTTTTTAAAAACAATCACTTTGTATCCCGAATATTGCCGTATGGTATGCAGACGGAAGCTGGAAATCTAGTGTTAAGACACTCCGTAGCCCAATCCTTTTTTGAGGTATTGCTTGTTGAGTGTTGGAACTCAGCACCGCGATTTGCCTTATCACCAGAGCGTAGAAATGAAAATATGATTGAAATGAATATTAATTTTATTCGTGACATTCAACACGCAATGCCACCAGAAATAAATAGCATTCGGCAGTAAATAGCGTAACACTAGGTTTCCTATGCCTACTATTATAAAATAAATATTTTATTATGTATATTAGTTTTACTTCCAGCCCTGGTTAAGGCCAGTAGTCAAGGCTGGACGATTTTTAAAAACTAGTCTTGTTTACTAGAATACATTAAAAATCATTTTACGAACTTATATACGTATATTTACTTGTGCAGTTCAATAACGATCATTACCTTAAAGTATCGCTAACAAAGCTACACCAGCGCTTTGTTTTCTCATTTGAAGAAATCTATATACAAATAAATTTATTCATACCACACCTCTCAAATCGTAATGCCTCCAAAATTCGGCAGAAAGTTGGGAAAGGAGTGTCTGAACACTAGATTCCCTCTGCCTACCCTGCTGTGTGCGGGATACAGCGTGTAGCTGTCTTTTTTATATACATATAACAATTTGCGATACTTTAATTGCCATATAGATGATCTTGAGATGATAATGTTTTAATTATTTAAAGGGATTAATCTCAACTGTGAGAGCGACAGGAGGTGGATTCGATACCCACTTAAGGAAATGAAATATATAAATATTTTTATTTCCGCGCCCTCAGGTAACGAGGCAAAGCGCGGCGTTAAGTTCCGCCACCCAACACTACGCCTCCATATTTGGGTTACACAAAGATAAAAAAAAAGTTTAACGCATATATATAATTAAAATAATCGTGTAATAATAGTATTTCCAGGTCGATACGACTTGGGTATCTTCAAAAAGTGCGTCTATCTTCCACGTCTAAGTCTGGCAATGCACCTCTGGTGTTGCACGGGGTCGTGGGTGGCGGTGATCACTTACCATCAGGTGACCCGCACGCTCGTTTGCCTTGTCCTTTTCCATAAAAAAAATATTATTATTATAAAATACTTGTCGACTAAACCTAAGAAAGCTTTAAGTACTGACTTGTTGACCTAGATTTGGTGAGGAGAAACACGAAGCATGATGTGTTATTAAGATAAATGCAGATATCTATGACCAATTATTATACCGGTAGTCGTTAATATTGTAAATTATATAGAAAAATATATTTTTTACGTCATATTATATACTGTATTGCTTAAGTAAAAAAACTTGAATCTTTTTGTTTAAAATAAAAAAAAAATTGTATGTGAACCAAGTATCAAGCCCGGTTTCCACCACGAAAGAGAAATAAGCGGGTGAAATATGTTTACATTTGTACTAAAAAAGAGTCCTTTCCGTCCGAATATTTACTGGTGGTACTGTAACTGCATACTTATACAAGAATACAGATTGCTTTTGCGAGTTCAACGTTCCTAGTCCCTAATTAGACCGCGGAAACCCCATTATATCTCCCATTACTGGAAACCGGGCTTAAAGCTTATAAAATAAAAAAAATAAAAAATTAAAACAGGTTCAGGCTGTAGTGTTAAGACACTCCGTTCCCCATTTTCCACGTACTTCTGGAGGCATTGAGTGTTAAGTGGCGAAACTCAGCGCCGCGCTGAGAGACAGAAATTACTTTTTAATTATATTAAAGCTTATATATAATTAAAAAGTCATTTCTGTTGCTCTATTTGACAGCTAAGTCTAATTTAACATAATTCAAGTAATGTATAATATTTTGTTGGGCATTTAATAGAAACGAACGAATATTTATATATTTATCGTTAAATTATTTATGCGATGGTACAATCATCCAGGTTAGATAATGATTTGGGGGAATGATATATTTAATGTTTTAATTTTCTCGTTGTGGTGCCAAGGCATAGCGCGGCGTAGAGTTACGCCACTCGACACGCTATCCCTCCAGAATTCGGCGGAAAGTGGGGAACGGAGTGTCTTAGCAATAAACTCCATCTGCCTACCCTGCTGTGTGCGGGATACAGCGTGAAGTTATAATTTAATGTATATTCATCCGAGAAGAGTTTGTCAAATGCGACTCGGGCTCGCATACCGAGGGTTCCGTGGACGCCTGCACTCATTATATACGAAATTAACTACAATTATAAGTTTGTAATATACTTTTCTGTGAAATGTCTATAATTTCTACTTTGCGCAATTATTTCTTTATCTGTGCTATAAGACGGTGCTTCGTACCAAATTTCAAGATTCTGATTTCAAAGGAAGTACTCTGGAGGTTTTGAGTCTTTTGCGTCTCTTTCTTATTTGCATTCGTTATTTAATTTTTGTTGCTATTTAACCTCATGTAACATTTCATGGATGGATAGATGCGTCGCAAGCCAAACGCTTAGACCTATCGAACGTCGGGCCATTTAATAAAGAAAATAACAATCTATTACTATAAGTTGTTAGAGTTTACTTAGATTGCACTAATAAGAAAGGTGCCAGAAAAACCTCTTCTGTACGTGTTCAATTTGTTTTTAATGTAGATTCCATACTGCAGTATTCAAGACGGCTACGAACTAGAGCATTAAAAATAGCTCCTAAATTATTTGTGTAATGGTCTCCTAAATTTTTTTTAATGGATAATGGAAAGCGGAGACCAGTTTGTCTTATTGCTTTTTTCTCACTGTATACTCTGCTATATGCGGGGAAAAAAAAGCGTGAAACTCATTTTTTGTTACTTCTTTTTCTTAAAATCTTTCTATATTTTTTTTATAACAACTTTGTTTTATATATCTACAATTATATATATATATATATATATATAACTACATACTCATATGTACTGTATGAAACGACAATTTTGTAAGTTATCCTTCAAAATTGATACTAATTTTTAATATATATATATATATATATATATCTATATATCTATATATCTATATACGAATTTTTAATATATATATATATCTATATATATATATATATATATATATTAAAAATTAGTATCAATTTTGAACTGAAAGTTTGAACTGAAATTTTTGAAGGATAACTTGTAAAATTGTCGTTTCATACAGTACATATGAGTATGTAATTACACGATACAATATATTAATACTATTTATAACTTGTAAGATATTGTAATGAACTGAAGTCTTTTGATAAAGTATTTAAATGTAAAATTAATAATATATATTTTTAAAAAAAGTAGAAGAACTACATAGATAACAACCAAGGTTACAGTTTCGTAATCTTATTATATTCTCCGTGTGATTATTAATTATGATAATGTATTTAATCACAATCATTATCGATATTTACATTCGTACTTCGCTTTCTGTATCTAAGAACTATATCGATATTTTCATAATATCTTAAACATTATCGCAGATATGAATTTCGACAACCATTTTCATTATGATTAAGTTACAAAAATTCATACCTAGAATAAAAAAAATCTTTTTATGGTTCCGTGACTCAAAAGGAGAAAAAACAGAACCCTTAAAAGATAACTTTGTTGTCCGTCTAGTTTATTTATCTCTCAAATATTCACGTGTACGGACCCTTAAAAGCACAGAAAAGTAAAGAAGTGAAAGTAATTCGAATTTATATGACAGATAAAAACTATTACAAACTTATAATAAATCAGCTTCACGCTGTATCCCGCACACACCATGGTTAAGACACTCGCCTAGTGTTAAGACACTCAATTCCCAACTTTTCGCCGAAATCTGGAGGCATTGCGTATTGAGTGGGTAAACTCAATGCCGCGCTTTGCCTCGACGCTAGAGCGAAGAAATAAAAATATAGGTTTGAATAAATATATCATGTCCTGGACTAGCGATCGAACCCACAGCCAATCGATTTTGCAGTATCACTTTGTGCCTCTGCGCCAGGACTTCAAACTTATAATACATTGTGGTATATTTCATATGTTTGATCCATGGGTGATTGAATTATTTTCATTTCCTCGCTCTGGCAACAATGAAAAGCGCTGCATTGAGTTCAGATCATTGTATTGAGTCCTTTATAAGGACAGAGGGTGTGAGATTTGGTTAAAGACAGAGGGAACGTAGCAGGTTCTCTTTGCCCTCCCAGTTATATGCGGGTTAAATATGCGGGATAAAGATGAAACAATATACGAGTTCTTCTAAGAACTAACAAAACAAACTTGTTACCTTTTTTAAGGCGAAAATTATATTATTTATTAATTATTTGTATATATTTTATTGCTAATGCTCTTTTATTCTGTGACATTCACTGAGTGCCAAAAGACAAACTGAGTATTATTGTTACAACATTTATTTGTATATGTTTGTAAGTTAATTTTAAAAGTAGACGGTATCTACCTAAAGTAACTTTATATCAAATCGCAATAACTTGTTTATTTACACTCCATATCAATTTATGAAATATCCTACTCACTACTTCTTACTAATATTATAAAAGTGAAAGTTTGTGATATTTGTTCCACTTTAATGTAAAATCTACTGAACTGATTAAGATGAAACATTAACATATCTAATAGATATAGGCTCCAATTTACATATGATTTGGCTATAATATACCAATAAGTTTAAGCGGGCGCACCCGTTTGCGTCACTAGTATATTAATCTTTATTAAATATATTTTATAACGTTATTCTCTTAAGATCATATCAATTTTCAATGGATATTTTTTTTAGCTTCACGTTGTATTCCGCACATAGCAGAGTAGGCAAAAGGAAACTAGTGTAAAGACACTCCGTTCTCCACTTTCCGCAGAATTCTGAAAACATTGCGTGTTGAGTGGCGGAAATTAACGCCGCGTTTTGCCTCGACACCACAGCGCAGAATTGAAAATTTAAATTTAAATAAATATTTCATTTTGTGGATATTCGATGGAAATTTCTTTTTACATTTTTAAATAGAGACTTGTATCTAATAACTTCGTAATGAATACGCGACATATAAACAAACGATTGACTCAATTTTTTTCCCACAATTTTAATTAATATTATGTATGTAGAACATCGAATTAAACTATAATGAATATCGATTATTTATAATCTAGTCTATGCAGATATATTGACAGTATTATGTTCAAAATTCAAATAAACCACACGTCACGATCTGAGTTCAATAAACTCAATTGATGCAACGTTTCCGCTGCTCTCCCCCTCGCCTACAAGGACTAATATTTGCCCCTTTTCAAGTTGTTTTCAAATTTTAACTTTAATGATTGACTATCTACTTATTTATTGGTTTAAAATTTTTATGTAAATTGTTTTAAATGTACAAGTAAAGGCAGAGGAATTTTGAGAGGAATTTTTAGGCCGTTGTTGTGTCGACGGTTGTGGATACGATTCCCACTCAGAGAAATAAAATATTTAATATTTTCATATTCTCGACGCAAAGCGCGGGCTAGAGTTCCGCAATCAATACCTACCAAAGTGGCGAACGGTAGTGACTAACTGGGAAATTTGTGTTCAAACATTAGGTTCCCAGGGTTCTAGAAAAGGGAAACTACATCTCAAATTTTATAAAATAATAAATAACTTGCGCATAATCCCTTAACAATTGGTTTAAGAAATGGAAAAAATTGCTATCTTTAAGCCACTGGCGGAAAAATATTAAATATATTTACTAAATTTCAATATTAATTATACTTAAGGCCGGTCGTGGCGCAGAGGCACAAAGTGGGACTGTAAGCGCTACTGGTTGTGGGTTCGATCTCGAGGAAATGAAATATTTATTTAAATTTATATTTCCATTTCACCGCTCAAAAGGCAAGGCAAGAGCAAGAGAAAAGTTTGGCGTTGAGTTCCACCACTCAGCACGCAATGCCTTCATCATTCGGCGGAGTGTCTTAACACTAGTTTCTCTCTGCCTACCCTGCTGTCAGCGGGATACCGCGTGAAGCTGATAATTTATTTTAAACAAAATTTTACAAGATTTTATTTTATATGAGGTTGTAAACAACCTCATTAAATTTTTTGCGGTCAAAGTCAAAGCCTGGTTCAGTTACTTAACTTTTATACGATGTTAAGGCTATTGATTTATTAAAAAAACCTCAATCAACTACGTCGGAGGCAACGACTACTTTTTTATAATATTCTTTTTTTGGTAATTTTCCTGCGCTAACCTCGCGAACCTCGTTTATTTGTAAAAAAATGTATCTATATCACATCATGATGGCGAAATTATGCAAGAATGCATAATATTATTCCTTGTCGGGGCCATCGTGACGCAGTCGTATAGTGTCTAACAATAAAAACGTTGGTGTGACTTTGATCTCCACTTAGGGTAATGAGTAATGACTAAATATTTTCCATTGCCCCGCTATAATATAAAAGTGTGAGCTAGACAAAATAAATTGTCAACAATTAAATATTGAAATAAATATTTCATTTCATCGAATAGGTATAGACCCCACAACCAGTCGCGTTTACAAACACACTTTGTACCACGACTGGCTTATTTTTTTTATTTATTGTAAATACATATCATCGCAACTGTAGCTCCGGGGTCGCGAGCAACGCTGTTTAATGAAAATTTGATTTGTATGCTCGTTTGCCTTGTTTTTTCCACAAATAAAAAATTGACACAAAAGTCAATTTAATCAGAGGCTAGTGTATACAGGGGCTACGTATATACGTGAGTGCTCGTGGGTTCTATCCCCACTCGAGGAAATGAAATATTCATCTAAATTTATATTTTCTTTTGATCGCTCTGGCGTCGAAAGTGGGGAAGGGAGTGTCTCAACATTATGTTCCCTGCGCCTACCCTGCTGTTTGCGGAATACGTGAAGCTGATTTTTGTTTTCTGTATTATAAGCAGAAGATTGCATTGGCTGTCTGATAACGTAGCAATGGTCAATAATGAATATTGCTCAAATTACCTCAACATGTGTCCTGACAATTAAATGTGGTGTTCATAATTACATTTTCCTACTGTATCCGGCTTCTCGAACTTTAGACCGTAGATTATCTATAATATCGCTGTGCACAGAAAATTACAAAACGATATCGTTAGGCGTGGTAGTAGTATATTCAACAATTTATAATATTTATTTACAAATCAATGATCATAAAATTTCCATTACATACGTAAGGGGGTAACTGAAGGAATTGTAAATTAACCATTATACAACTAAAGCAATTTGATACTGTGTAGTTTTTTAAGGTTCCCGTTGTATCCCGGACGTAGCAGGCAGGCAGAGGGAATGTAGTGTTAAGACTCTCGGTTCCAATTAAGACACTTCCGTTCCCACTTCCCACAACGCCAAATTATGGAAGCGAGTTGAGTGGCGGAATTCAACGCCGCACTTGGCCTCGTTACCAAAGCGAGGAAATGAAAATATTTAATATTTTCGAATTGAAATGGAGTCCGCAACCTGTACTGGTTTCAGTCGTACTGACCTCCTATCTATAGATTATATAATAAATATTAAATAAGTATATAATCCATACACGACATACATACATATATATGATATGTGCAGATTACATATTTATCTACGTACTTATAATACGTAGGTACTTCAGGAACGTCATGAGAGTTCCATGTAACCGAATACTATATAATAGTTTCAGATATAAAATGACATGAGATTCTAAATTATTATTGCTACGAATGGTTTTAGAGTGTATACGGCTGAATCACACACAAGCGCCTAGTATGAAGCAGCGATACGTAGAGACAAAGAACTTTTATTACTATAAAAATTAGAGATGCGCCGATTATTCGTTTGGTAGGTATTCGGTATATATATATCATCGTTCTCTGCGGGTGAATATGCGTGTCCAGTTTGGCACCGCTCCGCTCATGCGAAGGAGATAGACATAGTATTAAGTAAGACTCATTTAATTTATAATAATAATTAAATAAAAATAATAAAACCGAATGTATTCGGCACCATAACCGAATAATTCGGCCGATTTCGATATTGGCCGAATACAGCACGACGATATTGAACAAGATGATATATATATACCGAATAAAAAACGAATATTCGGCGCATCTCTAATAAAAATAATAAACAAAACACAATTTTTATAAATAGAAAAACACCTGACGCCTTTCCTAAAATGTAGAAAACAGATGTCGGTTTTAGATAACAAAATATTTAAAGTCCAATCTATAATCAAAATTATTCGAATATTAAGAATTTAATTAATGATACGATCGATTTAATGATTTCTTTATTTGTGGCGTTACAAGCACAATTCACTTCTTCGATGTCACGTTTCATGAAAAACACACGAAGAAAATTGACCGTAAAAAAGAAGTAATTGTAAGCAATTATAGAGTAGGTACATGTAAAATTGTAGATTTACTCAAGCTCTCTTGACTAGAGTTCGGAACGAGAAAATTTTTTTAATGTTTTTTTAATTTCGAGTCTAAAGTTACATTTGACATTATTAATTAAATATAACTTCACAAAATATTTGAATTAAAATAATGATTTCTAAAAGAAAAATATAGCAGTTATTGATGCGACACAGCCACAGGAAACGACCACAGGAAAGTTGTGCTGCGTAGTAAAACAAATACATATATGCAAAACCTATTATTGTGCTTAAGCAAAACCTATATGTTTGTTCTTTCGGCTTTTACGAATCCAACGGCTATATTCTTTTTTTCAATAAGACAAAAGACAATAGTTTTCAAATACAAGTCTTGTTCATGGAACAAAAACAGAAAAAGTATCTAAAACACTACGATACGTGAAGTCACGAACTACATACAGATGACGTTTATTTGTTTACAATTTTATCTTTCTGACGTTTCGTCGTGAAAAACTGAATTTTTACGATGAAAATCAAGCCAAGTTTCAAATGCACGTCGGGCTCGCCCACCGAGGATTCCGTACATAAATTGGAGGTCACGAGTTTTTTTTTAAATTAAGCTAGGCTTAGCCAGAGCCCTTTCATCTGATAACTTATTTGAACTAGCGGCCAAATTTTGCCCCCCTTTTAATTGGCTATTATTATGGCTATTATTTTCTATGTATTACCTGTTGATGCTAGCTGCCAAATTTCTGAAAAAATTTAGCCTTATATGGACGCCTATTGTACATAGTCTTTTTATATCAGAGTGTTGAAGGAGTGAATAATTTTTTTATTATTATGATGAGTTAAGTCTATTATATTTGTTTCAACTTTTGTTTGTTCACATAGTACAGTAAACATGTTATGTTCTCATACTCCGCCAGATTACGCCCGGGAAGGCTCACTTGTATATTTATCTATTATATAATTCAACTATCACATAATATTTAAAATTACAAATTGATAACAATTTAGTAAAATAAAACGCTACAGCCCTAAAATATTATCAAAGATTTTATGATTTTTTTTACGAGTATTCGTTTTATTATAAAGTTATAATGCCCAATTACATTTATATGTTAAAAATTAATTGAGCGCCAAAAAAAGTAAATCGAAAAAAACGTAAATTTTAACCTTGTAAATTGTATTATAATGTTTTCATTATTCTGAGGAATACAGTGTAAATATAAAAAAAGTGATTACGGGGAACCTAGTGGCAAGACACTCCGTTCCCATTAATACACCGTTCCGTTACCCACTCGCTGTGCTTCGTTATTACGTCGGTATTACGTCATTTTCGTTATCTCCGACACGGCTCTACTTTTTTAAGTATTTTTAATTATTTTTTATATCAAATACGGTATTCAAAAATTTAAGTTTATTGTGTGTACCTATTACTTAAGGAGGTAGAGATATATATATATATATATATATATATATATATATATATATATATATATAT
>DWAO01004230.1:0-13067 GCA_018230605.1 Heliconius congener
AACCAGTCGGTTTTACAGTCACACTTTGTGCCGCTGCGCCACGACTGGCCTCAAGGGAATAAAAATGTTAATATTTAATTCCCCAAATGCGGCATCGAACCCACAACCTGTCGCATTTACAACCTCATTCTTGTGCCCTTGCGCTGGCCTAGCCTTTGTATATTACAAAATTCAATTGACTATTTAAAAAAGTGTTTTATCGATTCAATATTTGCCCAGAGGTCTCATTGATTATTCTAACTCGATAATAATCTAACCACTTGACACATTAAATAACTTGAATAATATTCTCTATCTTCCTCACAAGAGAAGTTAATATAAATGATAATATATTATAAATGTAGGCAAGTTAATACTGTTTTCTCATTAATATATAAACGTTCATTTTAAATACAAACCCATCCCGAGTCACGATGTTGCAAAATGATTACCATAAAAAGATATTTTTATTGTAAACAACATTAATTAATAGGTAAATGTTGTAAAAAGGTCAAAAATGCAATTTTGTTGCATTTGTATGTATGTATGTACGAGTATGTATGTATGTATTCTGTGGTTCCCTTACAACATTAGACTGCTATTTTTTTATAAGAGACTAATATAATACAATATATTTTCATTTTATTTTTATGTATACTAAATGTGCGTGATACAGCGTGAAGCTAAAAAAAAACTAAAAAGTGTATTTTGTTGAGCGAGCTATTCTCGAATAATTAACGCGACGGTTGTAAATTCGATTTCCTCAGGGAAACTCAGGGATTTGAAATATTTAATATTTTCTACTTGCAGTGGTAACGAGATAAAGTGCGTCGTTGAGTTACGACATTCAACACACAATGACTCGAGAACGGGGAAACGGAACAGGCGAAAAGTGGGTAACGAAAGTGTCTTAACACTAAGTTCCACAACTCCCTCCTATAAGCGAGATACCTCGTGAAGCTAAAAATTAACTAAGAATAATTGAATTAAATAAATTATAATTGTTAAATTAAGATTTCCATATAAATTTCAAAGGGAGAAAGCCATCCGTCTAACAGTAGTTGACAGTGAAAGCACCTCGTCCCAATCACCGTCACCCATCTTGCATCTTAGGTGAGCCCTTTAAATTGCATTCCGAACTCCAATCCACCTTACATAGGTACTGAATTATATAAGCGCAAAAATAAACTGCATCTGGCGTTACTTCTCTGCCAAATTACATCTTATTTTATCTTAAAATAGAGTCGATATTCGTATAAAACAATAAAAAATTACATAGCACAATATGTCGAACGCCGATTTCGATCCTGTATCCAATATATTAGCGGTCACCAAAATCACCTGTTCCTCTCAACACCTGTTCGACAATCACATCTGACGACCACGTCTAAGCTTAAAAAACTCTATTCTAAAACCAGTAGAGTCTAAATTCGTATAGATTTCAATACATTTTGGTATTTTTTCGATCAGCCGGCAGAAACAAGTTAAAAAGTTTTGGACAGTTGTTTGAGAAAAAGATATGAAAAAAAGGCTGTAAAAGAGTACCTCGTTGATACCGTGCACTGGGGATATGATATTATCAACTTAGTAAGGTGATGTGATCTGGTTTCTTTTTATTTTGTATAGCTATGTATGTAATTATGTATGAATAAATAAGTATCAAAATTTTTTTTTTATATTCGTCAAGACTTTTTTGAAGTTGATGTTTGTTTGCATTTTCCTTGGAACGTAAAAACGTAAAATACTAAATATTTTTTGTTTTTATTAATATTTCCACTTTAGGAGGAGAATTTTTGAATATGATAAAATTAAATCTGCAACCATCAGAGACTTTCCAATCACTTCACAATGGTATCAATAACTTTTTTTTTTTTTTCACGCTGTATCCTGCACACAGCAGGGTAGGCTGAGGGAACCTAGTGTGAAGAAGACGAAGAAGAAGAAGAAGACACTCGGTTCCCTTCCCGTTCCCGGTATCAATTCTTAAATAATAAAAATCCTTCCTGATATCAAAAGCACTACTTGGCCTTATTATACGCTTATTATAAATTATAAATGGCTAATTCACCACAACACATCATAGACCGAACCACAGAACCTGTATTTATAACCCGTAGTCATACATAAAAATAATTTTAGTTTGATAATATAAATAAAAGTAAAAATATTTGAAAATTAAATCATAATAAAAAAAAGAACGAATATAGCCACTGACTATGTACACTTCAATTAAGTCATATTATTTCAACAAATAATATATATTATTATTTTTTTTAAAAAGCATTGAAAGTAGCGGAACTTGAACCTGAGATGGCTTTTAAGAAACAAACACGGGTTCAAATGTCTCTCCCTTCAAAATTTTATTCGTTTTAATGCCTTTTTTTTTACCGTTTTAATTATAAAAATATAAAACTTACATAACTATAATATTAGAACTATAGTTTATAAAATAATTATTATAAAACTGTCTTTGCGAATACTTTATCGGTAAAGGAAATCCCTAAGTATCATTAGAAACCTTCTAACTTGGAAATACATAATTCTGAATGGTCATAATAATCATGTCATGTTATAGAGTTGCTAGTTGCTATACATCCTCTTGTACTTTCGCTTACAAATTATAAAAATATAATTTTATTTCAATACGTACGAGTATATGTATGTTTTAATAGGCCAGTCATGGCGGCACAAGCGATAGATTGTGAGTTCGATTCCCACTCGTGGAAATAAAGTATTTAATATTTTTATTTCCTCGTTCATAGACCTCCGTCACTCAACACGCAATGTCTCTAGAGTTTGGCGGAATGTGAGGAACGGAAATGTCTAAAATAAATTAAAAAAATATACTTCCCCGATAGGAAATGGAACCCATGACCGTCATTTTTAGTCAGTCGTTGTGCTACTCTGCCATGACGTATAGTGTATACGACGTATATGAATAGAGTATATTATATACATAGATATCGAAAGCTAGTTTAAACGGAAAGTAGTGAAAGACTTATTCGAAAGATGTGAAACAGGATTTTTAAAATAATAATATTATTTTAAGATTTTTTATTCGTTTCTTTTGGTGTATATGACAGATTAAATTATTGATATAGCCAATGTTTTAGCCAAACAGAAAGATCGTTAAATAATTAAAACTTGTTTAAAAACTATATGCACAAACTAGGAACAGTTTTATGAGAAACGAAGTGTCTTAACACTAGGTTCTGTTGCCTACCGTGCTGTTTGCGGGAAACAGCGTTAAGAACAGTTTTAGACCACCATTTATTCATGTATTACATAATAACTTATGTGTTTGTGCATTTTTTAGTGTAAAATAATGGCTTAGTAATTATATTTTATATGTTTAGATATTTAGTTCTTATCAATTATATCATAGTGCAAAGAGAAGCGATAGTTAGAGGTTATATCCCTACCGTCGGAGTAATGATATTTCAATTCTTTTTATTTGCACATTTGTTTTGCTATCAATTAATAATACAAAACATTTCGTTGAGTTTCATCGTTCAACACGTAATGTCTCGAATTCCAGTGAAAAGACAAGCGGAGTGTCGTAACACTAGGATCTCTTTGCCTGTCCATAACATGTGGCCAAAAGCATAGAGATATTGAACTATATCTTTACACTTGCTTAAGGTCAAACTAATTATATCTTTAATTTAACCTCAACACACTCACAAAATCACTTTTTAAAAAAGAAAAAAACTCACAACGTCAACAATTAATAAATCAAACGGAAATTTTAAAAACCAATTCGCCGACGTTAAAAACGATAATAAATCTAAATCATCTCTTGCGCAAACATGTCAAATATTATCACGTTCTCATATTAATAAGAATATAATAGTAATCATTAATTTTATTATTTTTCAAACCACCCACTGGAAGGCACGAATTTTCTTGCAATATAATAAATTGTGTTACATCGAGCCTCAATTAAAACGCCACGATATTATATATACGTACTGGATAATCATATAATCGTAGGTATAAGTTCCACATCAGTGTTGATTTATTAAAAAAAATCTAGGTGATGAGCTTGTGACCGTAACCGCGACAGATTGTGGGTTCGATCCGTACTCGAGGAAATGAAATATTTAATATTTTCATTTATGGGTTTTGGTGTCGAGTCAAAGCACGGCGTTGAGTTCTGCCACTCAACACGCAATGTCTCCAGAATTCGGGGGAAAGTAGGGAGTGGAGAGTCTTAGCACTAGGCGCTCTCTTTTCCTATCCTGCTGTGTCCGGGATACAGCGTGAAGCTGAAAAATAATCTAAATGTATAAATAAATTTATTACAAAACTAAACACAAAAAATATTATAATATACATAATTTTCATTCATTTCATAATTTCTCTTGAAAAACTATCATATTATTTTATATACTTAGCAATCCTTATTTAAATTAAACACCTTAATGAACCATAACTAAGAAAATAACTTTCAAATAAACTCAAGAATCCTTGTAACTTTAGAAAGCTCAATCTCAATTAACTAAAAAAAATGATTTTAATTACAGCATACATCTGACTGGACCCACCAAATTTTTTGACATTATAAATGCATCAAAGTCTAATATAATCTGTCGGCCTTTGAACAAAAAAAATTAATTATATTGATCAGTGACCATCATTCGGTAGCATGTGAGCTGGAGGCGGTATTGCTGCGGGCGAAGCCTCTTCTGCTTGTGGGTGAATGATTTCTCAAATTATTGGTTAATACTTATTGTAATTATTAGGTTAACTGCTTCCTTTTAGCTTTTTGTTATAATTGGGTGTTATTTCTTTATCATCACGTAAGGTACCCTTCAATTTGCAATATAGGCGGTTACTTCCTTTGATTGATATTAAAAGCTTCTTAAAAATATGGTTCCTAGTATTGTTGAAATTAACAAACGAGATATATTTCATTTAAAAGTATAAAATATCGTATATAATCGTATAATAGAATTTACGTACAAATTTATCTGTTTACTGTCTTTTTATCGCAATTTGATAATGTTATTTAAGTTGTTGTACGCTCGTTTTTTTTACATAATTACGCCATTTACTCTTTTAAAAGTAGAGTATAAATTGACATAGAGTATAAAGTAGCAAACAAAAAAACATTAATTCTATAGACATTTATCTATTAGTATAATATACAAGAGCAAATAAAATCCAATAATTATAGCGCATATAATAGATACAGCGCACCATAAAAAATGAAGAGACTAGTCATGGCGCAGTGTTATGGGTTCGACACTCATTCGAAGAATAAAATATTTAATAATTTCATTTCTTCGATCTAGTGTCGAGGCAAAGCACGACATTGAGTTCCGCCACTCAACACTCAACGCCTTCAAAATGATGGAACGCAGTGTCTTAGCACTAGGTTCCCTCTGCCTACTGAAAAAAAAACTTTAATATTTTTTTTAACATGCTTGTACCCCTACACCATGACTGTATACCAAAACTTTATTCATGACTAATTCATAGTTAGAAATAATATTTGATAACTATGAGATTTCACGCTATTTCTTACAAAACGACGGGTTTCGTCAATGGTTCAGTTGTTAAATGGCCACTTACATCTTACAATTCGTCAGAATGTAGCGCACGTTCCAATTAGGCGTTTATTGCTATATAATATTAATATGCGTATCTTTATATCTGTCTGTGGTGCGCACGCGAACCGGCGGGGTCGTGTACGGAAATATGCCGTGACTTTTGTCTAGCCACACTATGGGTTTTTGGATAATGGGTATAAAATCTTGTAGAGATTTTTTGAAACTTTTGTATGAGACTTTTTAACTTTATCTAGTAATAGAAAATTTCTAAGTCTTGTGTAAACTACGACGTTGAGTATCGTCAATATGACAACAACAACTATCACGTTTTCAAAATTAATTGTTTTAGTGACTAATAACATATATCATTTATATCATTTTTTTTATCAGCTTCACGCTGTATCCCGCACACAGAAGGGTAGGAAGAGGGAACCTGGTGTTAAGACACTCCATTCCCCACTTTCTGCATTGCGTGTTTAGTGGCAGAACTTAACACCACGCTTCGCCTCGACACCAGAGCGAAGAAATGGAAATATATATTTCAGTAAATATTCCATCTTCTCGAATGGAGATCGAACCCACAACTAGTCGGTTTTACAGACATACTTTACGACCCTGCGCCACGGCAGGCCTCGTGGCCAGTACTTATCATTTATATGTTAAATAGAAATCACAGATGAGATAACAAAAATGCAATAACTTTCAAATCACGCTAAACAAAAAAAAAATATTTATCAACATTTACAAACAAATACTCCAATATATAAAATACAATAAAAATAACGTACGTTTGAAAAAAAATCGCGTGTTTACCATTTTAAAAAAGCATTCAAATGAAAGCACTAATCACCTCTGTCTAAATAAACATCTTTTAAAGAGACATAAATTCTCACGACTACTGCATATCTGTTGGATTTAAGAAGCTGGAATGCAAAAATCTTAGGCGCGTCGCCAAAAAACATTCAAAAAATATATGACCGTCGGATCAGTCTGTATAAAAATGTCCTATAATTCACTTCGTGTGTACCAAAACATAACTAAAAATAAATAACTAAGAAATATTGTTAGCGTAGATGGAAAAATATATCTTTTTCCTTCTTTTCCTTTTAGTTGCACTCTGTATCCCGTATATAGCGTTGTAGGCAGAGGGAACCTGGGAACCTAGTGTTGATATACTACGTTTATGTTAAGACACTTTTGTTTCCAATTTCCTCCGAATACTAGACGCATTGCGTGTTGAGTGGCGAGACCCAAAATAGAGAAAAAGTTAATATATAAAATATTTTATTTCTTCGAATGGACATCGAACCCACAACTTGTGTTTACAGTCGCACGCTTATGCCTCTGTGCAATAATTGACCTCAATGAATGAATAGTCTAAATAGAAAAAAAAATGAAAACGGAGTGACTCGACACTCTACTTTCCCTGCCTTCTATATGCAGCAATGCGTGAACCATTAAGAAATAATTAGTCAAATAAAAGTTAAATGAATAAAGAAGTATGCAAAAAATGTAATCATATTTCAAGTGAAAGTAAGCGGTATTCAATTTCTCTAATATATTCTCTGCACGGTGCGCCGTCTGTTGTAGGCATTCCACAAATGTTAAACTTTTTTAAGTCATTTTTTTTTTCAGCTTCACGCTGTATCCCGCATGGTAGGGAAGGAGCCTCAGTAAGAATGGACCCTGCGCCACGACTGGCCTTCTAATTTTTTTATAAATCAACGTTATTAGAGAAGGCGCTGATTTTTGACTGCTTCGTATAAATTGCGAAAATTCTCCAAAAGACATTTCAAGCCAAAATAAACATTTAAACAACGGAAAATTTATATTATACGGAATGTATTGAAGTAATCACAATATATTACCTTGAGTATATATGGCGTTGAGTTCCACCACTCAGCACGCAATGCCTCCAGAATTCGGCAGAAAGTGGGAAACGGAGTGTCTTAACACTAGGTTCCCTCCCTCTGTGTGCGGGATACAGCGTGAAGCTGATTTGATTTTTTCGATTTAGAAAATATATTCAGAAACAAAATCACACCGTGTACACCACCAGTCAAAGTGGTTACATCGAAACGTGTTGATTGCTAACGATCCGTCGATTCGTCACAAAGCATAAAAACTATACCATATACACACGATAGTTCACTTTATATGGGTACAACACTAAATTTACCTTTAACATAACTTTCCGGCCTTTACCCTATTTTACCTTTACCTTACCTTTGTACCGCCGAATGAAGGAAAAAAGATCAATTAATGAAGACATGAGAACATTCTTCTGCGTTTGAATGCATTCTCAAACTTTTTTTTTCAACTTTTACATAAATCCTGCATGTAACAGGGTAAGCAGAGAGGACCTAGTGTTGATGAACTCCGCTTTCCATTTAGCGCTGAATTCTGGAGGCAGTTTGAGTTTCGGAACTCTACACCGTGCTTTGTTTCTACTTCAGAGCAAAGAAATTATTAAATATTTTGTTTACTTGAATGGAAATCGAACCTCCTGGTCTACGACTGACCGCGAACAACAAATTTTTGTTATTTTTGCATTGCATTTTGTTAATGGACGTTGTAAAAAGTAAATAATTCTATACAAATTGTTACATTGTGTGTGTAAGTGTGTAAGAGTGTCTGCTTTACTACAGACAATGTATTGAGGTTATAATTAAAAAACAGAAAAATCTAAGAATTAAATTATATTTAAATTGTTCTTTTATCGTATTTTCTATTTCCTTTTTTAGGGCTCCGTACCTCAAAAGATAGAACCTTCATGGGAACGAGATCACGTGGAGGTATAAAGCTGAAATAATATTAAAAATTCAACCTTCTTCAGATATGTATCGATTTTGCTAAATTTAGTATGAAATTTTAGCCGCATAATCAAAACCTATAGAATACTGCCCGTGGACCTGCATTAATGAAATTGGGATGAAGTGAGAATTTACAATATAATAAAGGAAAAATCCGAAAAGAGATTAAATTAAATAAGAGAGAGAGAAAATTAATCCGCAGTTGAAAGAAAAAAAAACATTCTAATCTTATGTTTGTGGTTCACTATCTACAGCAGGGGTTCCCAATATTTTCTTGATCAGGGACCACTTTTATAGAATTCTTATTAGCAGGGATCACTTTGTAGGTATAATAAAAATAAATTAATAATTAAACAAAACAATTAATTTCAAAGTCAAAAGTTTTAAAAAAGTCTGACATTTTGTATGATGAAAATCATTAATAAAATTTAATTAAATCATACGCGGACCATATTTTAGCTGCTGCGGACCACCATTGGTCCACGGACCACTGGTTGGGATCCGATGATCTACAGCATCAGTACGTATGCCGACAAACTCAAGTTCATCAAGTTATATAAGTTGTACTTCCCTTTGACCTACAATCCTGAAATTGTATTGAAACCTCAATGGGCGAGCCTGACTCGCACTTAACCGGTTTTTTATTTAAATTGATTAACGAATACTCCTAACTACCTATGCAGCCTAATATTGAATATCTGTATCTATTATAAAACAGTAAACGCTGAGTGCTCTAACTGAAATGGACATGCATTAAACACTATCACATTATGTAAATGTAATTCACGCCCCATAAAATCGATTCGACATTACACAATCTATAATCGATTAAAATATACGAGTATAGTGACAGAACTTCACTCGATATATCGAGATGTGGCAACTCTAATAATCTAAGAGCAACTCATGTCAAATGTTTGTTGGTTAAAACGCGTCATTAAATAGATACATCAAAATAACATATTTGTACATGTTTTTTTTTAACTTCACGCTGTATCCTGCATGAAGCAGAGTAGGCTGAGAGCCTAGTGTTAAGACACTCCGGTTTCAAGTGTCCGCAGATTTCTGGAGGCATTGCGTGTTAAGTGGCTACACTCGACGCTCAACGGCGCGCTTTGCCTCGACACTAAAGCCAAGAAAAGGAAATTTTAAAATATTTTATTTCTTCGAGTGTGAATCGAACCCACAGCCTGTCGCAGTTACAATCTCACACGCTTTTGTTCCTGCACAACAATATCTTATTTTTAGTACATATTTAATAAACTTATATCTTTAAATATGTTTGAAATATAGGTATAAGGAAATTGTAATCAATTTAAATCGAGTTTGCTCCAACATCCAAGTGTCACAACTCTCAAGAAATTAACAGATAACACGCAACGACATAAGAAAATATTTTAATAATATTAACAGTTTTTATTATATTTTAAATTAGCTCAAGAAACAAATATATTATCTCGATGTAAATTAATAAAACTGTTTTTATCTAGACCAAAAGCGTAATAAACAAAACTCAATCTAATTAGCAGGTTGTTAAACCAAACAAGATGTCACTACCCGTGAGAACGTTATGTTGGTAATAGGTAAACCAGTAAACAGTATATAGTTTTTTTTTTATTTTACCAAAGAGAATCAAAATGGCGGCAGTTTTTTGTTTTTTTTTTTGCTTATAATTTCTAT
Organism: Heliconius congener; assembly: GCA_018230605.1. NCBI lineage: Eukaryota > Metazoa > Arthropoda > Insecta > Lepidoptera > Nymphalidae > Heliconius > Heliconius congener. The sequence goes on from DWAO01004230.1 coordinate 10,028, forward strand.
TCATGCCAATATGATAATAGTACATTTTAAATATCATCTTGACGCAATGGAAGAGTTGTGTGTTTGATTCTCTTTTCAGAATAATAATTTATTTTCAATTCAATGATATGTATATTATACGAAGCAAAACGTGATGTTGAGTTCCGCCATTCAACAAGCAATGCTTCCAGCATTCGTCGGAAAATGGACAACAAAAGAGCCTTAAAGAAAACGGAATGTCTTGACACTAGCCAGGTTACTTGTGCCTACTGTACCCGCTATACAAAAAATCTTAAATCTATATCAAGATCTTAATTTACAAACGCAAAATACTCCCATTCTAGATACCACAACAGTATCCTAGACTACCAGAGTCAGATATTTAGCTAAAATTATTTAGATTTTACCAGCGACGGTAGTTTATTCGGAACTAGTTACGTCTCCACCTTCGGTATTTTGATATTTGCAATTGAATTTAGACATCGGGTTGCGAAATTATTTCCTAATAGAACGATTTGAAGATGATTGCGCATGCGCATTTAACGTGTTTAGCGAACATGGAACTAAAAATGGGTTTTTGTTTCTGTTTGTTTGTATATTTGAAATTATTGTGTGTGGATGTATAGTGTGATACAATGTGAATAACTATTGTGGGTTCGAATTTCAATTTGGGATTTAATATATTGAAATATTTTTTTTTATTTATTCAGAATGTCACTTTCATAATTTAAAAAAAACATAATTTGTTAATATTTTATTATATAATTACATAAGTATTTAATTAAAGTAATAATCTAGTAAAATAATAAATGTGCGTTTTATTATTTTTAAATATTAATTACATATCTAGATATTAAATTCTTTGAAATGAATACGAAAAACTCTAATAACCAAAAGAGAGAAAAAAAACAGTAATATAAAACATATTAGCTATATGTGATACTGTGTTAGCTATATGTGATACTGTACTTGATATAATTCAATTCTATCGAAGTAATTATTAAAAAAATATTACATTAAAAAGGAACTTTTATAATCTTAATTATCTATTACAATAAATTACTTCATTATTAAAAATAATAACACATTCCAAAAAAAAACACCTCCGCACTGTTTCACGCATAGAAAAAAAGAGGGAATTTAGTGTATTTTCCTTTATTCAACTGCCCGTTTGGATATGAGTGAGAAAAAGATTAAGATAAATTCGGAGCGCCTTTCCACGCCCCCTGGAAGCTTGAACGGTTGCCAGGAGGCGTGGGTTCGAGTCCCGCTATGTTCAAATTTTTATACTTTTTCTTAATAAGTATTTTTATTTCCTGAGTGTGGAATAACAGTTTAAAAATTTTAAGTTTGAATAAACTAACACATACCGACCAAGCTTTTCCAAATTTCTATTACGTCAAATAAATCTCGAACATTTACTGCATCAAATAACATAGATGGGTACTGTGTTCAAATACAGACGGAGTAAATTTAAGATGTTCATTAATAAGATAGGTCCATGTTTATTTGAAACCGATATACATAAACATACTAAATGAAGAACTTAGTGTTGAAATACTCCATTCTCCATTGTACTCTAGATATGAAATCATATGTCGTAAAAGTTATTGAAATAATGCTTTATTACCAAAGCTCAACCTTTACAACTTTACTAATTCTCTCCATGAATACCAAATCAAAATACCAGGCATCGCCTTAAATGTCCAACAAACGTACTACGTTAAATGCTAATACGGCTTATAAATAATCTGATTACTAAAGCTAACAATGTCAACGGGCCATACTCGCTTTTTAATTAAATACCTTTATGTAAACATTTGTTTATTATGAAATTTTGTATGAATAATTCTTTGTTTGTTTATATGTTTTATTGTTATTTTGTAATAAATTCACATTCTTCACCGTTGGAGGGTATTGTGGAATTGAAATGCATCTGATACGTTCCATACGATGTATTTAAACAGTGCAAAAAACATTTGAAAGTATTTGTCTTTTAATTTCACTCTTTATCCCGCAAATATCTGAGTAGGCAGTGAGATAATAGTGTTGAGACACTGTTCTTTACATTTGGCCAGAAATCTAAATTTGCCATAAAAGCGAAGCGAATGCTATACAAATAAATCTGGAAATATTATAAAAGACGTGAAGGTTCCGTAACTTCATTTTTTCGGTACTAGGTAATACATGAACATCACATCAAACAATCAACGTATGTATGATTTTATAAAGGAAAGTGAATATAGCAATTCCTTTGTATGGGCGAAAGCAGCTAGTGCTGTACCGATGCCTCCGTCGTGACCCCAGGTCGAGCTTTCTATGACCAACACTAGTAATTAATGGCAGACGGGACCAGAAAGCCGTCTTTCCGTTTACAAGCCTCCAATCCGGTCTTGAATTCAATTATTGAATAATTTTGTACGAAGGAATGTTTTAAAGTAGCAAGTTTATATATATGTAAAAGGTAAGAAAATTGATTTGTCAATTGTTAAGTGAACAAAAGAAAGAATTATATTTGATTATAGTTAGGTCCGTATTTATAAATCACTCCCAGGTTTGAGATCGATCTTGAGATGCCGTATTCATTTATTGATATATAAATTATGAATGAAAACGGCATATTAAGATAGATCTCAGAGTTGAGATCGATTTATAAATACGGATTTCATTGTTTTTACAGTTACAATGCATTTTTTAAATGTTTAAATTAAAAAGTTAATATTTATAAGTATTCATAATATACATATTTTTCTCTTAATTTTCTACGCTCTATAAAAGTAACGATTTCTTTACATTAAATTCAACTTTCATATAATGTTAACTGTATAATTTATTGTAATATAATATTTTTTTACAGAATAATATAATTAAAGCTTATTGCTTAACTGGCTGAACACAGGCCTTGAAGGAATTGTATACAGTTGAATAAATTTATTTTAAAAAAATATAAAAATGTTATTATATTAAATGTTATCAACTATACAGGTAATTTTATTAGCTATAATCAAAAATCAGCTTCACGCTGTATCCCGCACACAGCAGGGTATGCAGAGGGAACCTA
>DWAO01004231.1:0-13066 GCA_018230605.1 Heliconius congener
AGAAATGGAAATATAAATTTAAGTAAATATTTCATCTCCTCAAGTGGGGATCGAGTCCAGTCGGTTTTACAGTCACACTTTGTGCCGCTGCGCCACGACTTGCCTCATGTATATTTATTATGTATAAGAGACGAGAAATTAATGAGAAAATATTTGGGCTCACTCTTCTTCTCCTCACTTTTCTCTTAACTCTCTTAGTGATGGGAAATTTTCCATTCTCTTGCACTTCATATTCAATAATTACGGTTTTAGTTCTTCGCCTCTTATATTTTCTACGTTTAGTTGTAGTTTTGCGTCTTGCCGTTGTAGCGGTTGTTCTTCTTTTACTCACAGTACTTCTAGATGTTGTGGGTAATTCATTAATATTCACATTATTGCTACGGCTCCCACTAGAAGTAGATGGCTGATCTCTATTGACAGTTCTTGAGGATCTGCGAACGTTCCTTGGCTGTCTCCACAATGAAGGCCTGGGTCCAAGTGGTGAGTCTCCATAGTCTATGTCATTTAATAAGTCCTCCACTTCAGACAGTTCAATGACATTCATCAGGCTGTCCGGATCAAGAGATGTTGTGCAGCTAGAACAGAGCCACTGATCTGCAGGCACCTAAAATTAAACATATATTTTGAAATATATAGTTAGTTTTGCAAACAGTTAAAGATTTTATATATTTTCTAATATACAAGTAAAAACTATTGTAACAGTTGAAAATATAAAAATAATTAAGTTTTTAAATAAGTTTCTAACATAATTTATCATAGTAATAAAGTAATGTACAAATGTATATCTTAATTATTTTTTTGTCCGCCTGAAACAAAGTTTTTGAGCTGAAATCAAACTGAACTTTTGGCTTTGATGTGTTTTTGCTGACCTAAGGCCGACTAAAACCAAAGCCAAACCTGAGTTTTACCATTTTTGAAATATTAGCTATTTATTTTCTAATGTAATAATATTCTAAAATATATTTTTAAATTCAATTCTAATAAATTCTTTTCTATTTTCTGATATATGTTTTAATCATGTAAAAAATAGACAATGAGCCACTGGTCACGTTTGATTCCGGGGTCAAATGATCGCAAAGCTAAAAGCTACTAAAGTTAAAGCTACTCTTGCTGGGTGAATTCAAATACTTTGGCAGGAGTTAACCACAATCATACTCCTTTTGTCTATGAAATAATTGAGAATAGAATATTGGAAGAAAAAGATAATTTTTTTTGGTTACTAAAAACTAATCAAATATAAACTATTTTTCAGTCAAAGTCAAACTTTTAAAGTTATGGTAAAATTAATTAATGCCATAAACTTAAGCAAGTTTATGATTGGCATTTGGCAAATTTATATATTATTTGGCTTACAATTTGAGGTATCAAAGATTTAAAGTATAGATACCTCTGTTAATGGGGGTGTGAGACACTGCATGTGATAGCCAAGGTCACATCCATCACATAACAACATGGTTTCCTCATTGTCACTGTTGCCACATATCTACAAACAAACATAATTAATAAATGTTATGAAATAAATATACTCATTACTATTACAAAATGTAAACTCACTAATAAATCACTAACCTCACACACAGTTAGGTCTTCCATAACCAGAATTTCAATAGAAGGTCTTCTCTCTACTACCTTCACTTCTTCAGTACGTAGGACTCGACCTCCCGCACATGCTTTTACTATTATTTTATTAAAAATGATTCTATCAACTGGACATGTATTGACATTTTTTGACCACTCTGTGATGCAATCTAAGCAGAATATATGTTCGCAGGTCTCTGGTGTTCCCACCTGCTGATCTTTGAATCGCAAAAGACATATTGAACATTTATCAGAATTGCCCTCTGAACTGTCCGATGCAAAACCTGATGCAGGTTTACTACAGGCTGCAACTTTGGCGCCGTCACTTATCCACCCAGAGCTATCGCTCTCGGCTTCGGAATCACGAAGTTTTGGTAACGTTCTTCTTCGTGCTACTGCTGAACATATTATGGAACTTCCACTACTATCACTACTTTCTCCATCACTAATAACCTGAAAGTCAAATGAGATTCGTAAGCACAGCATCCCTTAACATATTCATAAATCAAACACAACATTATTCAGTAATTACTCTTAATCTTTTTCTTCGTGTCCCCGCCACGCCGACGCTCTCATCGCTATCAGAACCTGAAGAGGATGACAGCAGAACCACTCTCTTGATTTTACGCTTGGGTCTCGGCGGAGAGTCGTCGCCTCCTTCTTCACTCATCATAAGACGTAAACAGCGCGAGCAATGGTGCTTTAGTACGCACGACACGAAGCAGTTCGCAATGTGTAAATGACCTTTATCTTAATTCCTTTTAGAATGTCAAAGAAAAACTTTTGAGAATTCATTCAGTTTCTTAAAGAAAACGATGAATGGAAACTGTCCATTTGCTTAAAATTATGGCATACGCGTTAATAAAAAGTATTTTTATATTTTGACAGCAAGCCGCTTTCAATGGTAATCGGCCATTTTCATTTGGACAGATTCATATACGATTATCTAAAAATTCATAACGTTTTTACGGAAATTAAATATTTCCAATTATGTCTCAGTAAAATTATAAAACATTAAAAAAATAATTGATCGTTGAATATTTAAGAGAGATTTGATATTTTTCTGTAAATTAAAATTGTATAAAGCTTAAGATACAAATAATAAGATAAATATATGGTTGAATCTTGTTTATAAGAAATATGAGGACATATACAAAAATATTCTCATTTATAAACAAATTATAATTAATATAAAGAATATCGATTAGAAAATATATCACTTATTCGCGACATACATAAGTAATTAAGTATCGTGTCTCAATAAGATCAGCAAGGAATATTATACTCTATAGAGCATCACTAGTTAGCCAATCTGCGTTCTCAATCTCATGTGTGTTTTCTGATTGTTACCGCGTTGTGTTTTTAATTTATTTTCTTATCCGAGAAGAAATTATAGTTTTCATAAAACAGAAAATGACTGCAGAAAACGAACGGGAAATTTATCATAAATTAGAGGCCATGAAAGAGATCAGGTACGAAATTGAGCTTGCTATTGTCAATGTTAGGCTTTAGCACCTGTAGGCTCGATCAATAAACACTTGACACTAATTATTTTTTAGTAAATTTCATGTAATACCAGTTTATTAGGTGACTTTTTTATTTGTGAATGCGTATAAAAATGTGTTCTTAGAAAATTTATAAAATTACACTAATGAAATAGATATATACAGTGCAATTTGCATTTCTTAAACATTTTTTATTTATACAAAAAACAATATGATAGAATTGGTTTTGGCATTTTATAGAAGGGGGATGTATAATGTGGCTTGCAGGAACAAAACGATAACTCTTGAGCGTCTAAAGCGTAGTATACTGAATGAGGTCCGCAGCGGCGACCAGGAGGGCCGCTGCCTGGCGCAGTACAAACGTGAGATGGAGCTGCTGCAGCAGGAGAAGATGAGCCATGTGGAGGAACTGCGCCAAATACACGCTGATATTAATGCCGTGAGTCTTTGAGTCTTATTGCAAAAGAGCCTTTTGAATAAACAATTATATGATACTAAATTATTAAAATAACAATTAGGCTATTTCAAGATTGTAACGTTTTTCTGCAAACATGGTAAGTAGTGTTTTAAAAGCTTATTACATTTTTCTATCTGCAGGAAAAACTTAAATGAAATATAATGAAATATCTATACAATAAAAAAATAATGAAGTAGTACTATAAAAAAAAGGCTTTCAGAGGTACTACTTAAGATTCAAATTGTTTTAATACTCAGACTGAATAACTCTGCAATAGTAATAGTTAGGCTAAAAATAAATAGTTCCACACGATACAGAAATACTGTTACTGTAAACAGCAGGTGTTTGTAGTAGTTTATTGTTGTAGCTAGTGGGCAGCGGTAGCGACCATTGTTTATTTTGATGCATTGAGAGTAGTTTGTGTTATAAGTAGTAGGAAGTAATGAGCTTCAATGCTAATTTATTTGATTTTGATGTATTAGCTGCATTTTGTTGTATTGCTGTGTACATATGATACTGATTTGGATTTATAATAATTATTTATAATAATTTTAGTGACATATATTCTGTGAAATATACAATCATTTTGTGCCTGTGAACATAAAATATATGTTGTAATCATGTGAATTATATATTGGTTGCTATGTAATAAGTGTTGTTATTATATAACATACTAATGTATAACAATTGTCTCAACTTCACAATATATAAGATACCAAGAAGACTGCACACACACATGCACGCACGCACGCACGCACGCACGCACGCACGCACGCACGCACCTATATACAAATATTATGTGTGGGGATCGAACCCACAACCAGTTGTGCCTACAGTCACTCTTTGTGATGCTGTGCCACAACTTTTTTCTCCTTTTTTATAACTGTGAAACTGTGGAAACTGTGTCTATATTTTATGTGTATAATAGTAATAATTAAACCTTTATTCAGCATTTACAAACTGTTTTAACTTAACTTAGAATAAATTTCTAAACTTATCCTTTAAACTCTCAGTTTACTAGTAAACCACAAATAGTACAATCTAAGTGAGTGTACTATTTGTGATTTACTCAAGGTCCATAAATCTGTTTGCCAATTCGCAAAGACCTCCTCCAACCTTTCCCACTCCCTTCTATCATTTGCAATGCGCTGCTACCTGTCTAATATCATTGCCTGATTGTGTGTCCAACACAATTCCATAAAATCTCTTGATATTTAGGCTTCTTAGCCTATCTGATTTCCTTACTCCTTGCATACTCCTTTCCATAGCCAGTTGACAAGTTTTTAGTTTGTTTTTGTTTATTTCTGTGGAGGACCATGTTTAACAACTATATGTTAAGATCGGCAATATGCAAGTGTTGAACAGTTTCTCTTTAGTTTTAACTAGAAGACAAAACATTGCCACTAGCTACTGCAAGTGGCAATGTTTTGTCTTTCATAATTTCCTTCTTCCTCCTCGACCCCCATTCCTCCTCGAGTGGGGGTCGAACCCACAACCAGTCAGTTTTACAGTCACACTTGTGCACCACGACTGGCCATTTTGTATTATACTACTATATTGGATTTATTGTATGGGATAATTTTGGGACTGACTTTGACTAGACAGCATTACTAATGCCATCTGGCCCTGCTTTCTCTTTACTTAACATATCTATAGCATACTCAACTTCAGTTTGCAGTACAGCGGGTATGTCGACATTAATTGTATGTATTGTCTATCCATTCGACTACTGTGTTGCATTCAAATAATTCTTTATAGTTAGTTGTAGCCATTTTTAGGTCGATGTTCTTTCTTGTATTGTCAAGTTCTCCTTTGCTGTTTTTGATTTTAACTGTCCAATCTTTTGTATTAGTTAAATCTTTGTATATATGCTTTCTTTATACCTCCTGTTTTTATTACATATTTTTTAATAGTTTCCATTCTCTTTTGTTTTTGTTCTTTCCTCATGCTTTTCTTTTTTTTTTTTCTTACTGATATTTGCTTTTTCTTTCTTTTTCTTTTCAATCTTATTTGCGGTAATATTTTTTTCCCTTTCTGCCCGTAAATTTATAGTTTCTGTTGTTAGCCAGCTTTTACAATTTCTCATGTTTTTAATGTATTTTGATATGGTATCTTTGATTAATTTATCTTGTGTTCCCATGTTTATTGCAAAGTTCTTGTAGTTTCTGAGCTTTCCTTTTAAATTATGAGTTATTTCCTCTAGTTGATGTTTACAGCAATTTAATAATCTTGAGTTAAGTTGTGGTCTTGGGTCCTTTGATTTAATTGTTTTTAGTTCTGCTCTTATCAGTCTGTGATTGGTATTAATGTTGAGATTGTTGATGACACTGAAGTTTGAGAAGTAGTTCACTCATTATGAAGTTTATTTGATCTTTTGTCTTCTTATCTGGGGATATCCATGTCCACATAAACTTCTTATTTTTCTTATAAATAGTAATAAGTATGGTTAGGTTATTCATTTGAGCAAAGTTTATAATCTTTTTACCATTTTTGCTTTGTGGTTTGTCACTATATGAGTAAGGGCGTGAAGTAGATTTTTCTTCTGGGCTTTGGGTTCCAATTTGACTATTAAAGTCTGGGAGACTTATTAAATAATGTTTTTAAAGGAGTGCTGTATAACTGTTTCTGATAGGGTGTGGTAGAACATTTCTATTTCATCTGCTTCAGTAGGCGATTAGACCTGAATAATGGATCATGGATTTTTTATATATATATATAACTTCTTAGGTTATCTTTATTTTTTTGTGTAAGAACATTCATTGTGGTTGTGGATTGGTAGTGTGTGCTTGCTATGACTGTTACTTCTTTTAACTATGATTGGAGGGTAGTAGTCTACTACCTCCATACTGACCAGGCGTTTTGGGGAGTGATAATTTGTTATCTTTTAGGTTTCTGTCTAATTTTTTTTTTTTAGTTTCCTTACCACAAACAATAAAAAATATAATAACTTCTGCTATGTATGGAGCAAAATATTATTTTTACTAATTTGTCAAATATCATTCATTATGATAAATATACATAAGACAACAACAACATTATTATTTCAGATGGAGACAGTAATCAAACAAACAGAAGAAAGCATGTCACGAAAACTATCAAATGCATCACGTTTACATGAAGATTATCGGCCATTGAAAACTGAAGTGGACCTATTGCGGAGACAGTGCTTAGGACTGGAGCGTCTACCGGATTTGCATGAAGAGGAAGGCAGTCCTATTACTCCTGACAGATTTCCGGCTACTCCGTCTCGAGTGGGCGTGGGTGTGGGAGTAGGGGGTAGCGTGGGAGTGGGAGGAAGTGTGGGATCGGCAGTGGGCGTAGGCGCGTTCCTGGCTCCGGCGCCTCGCAAGCCACCCCCGCCACCCGCCTTCAGGTCTGCCAATTCTGCTCTCGATCAGGATTTCCTTACCGTCTCGTTGAGGTTTGGTTTTTTTTTTGTTGCGACTCCCTGCCAATTCCGTATCCTTTAATTAATTCATATTTTTCTCTCTATGTGTTTCACTCTTGACTCACTCTTGTCAGTTTGCTTAAATTGATTTAGATATTGTAAAGACTGTTCAATAATAGAAACAACTTTTATTTTTCTTAACATAAATGTGAGATGTTGTGTGTTGAGCACATTTACTTTAATTGGTTACATGCTTTATCACAATTTATTTATACTCCGGTATAGATCTGAAATTTAGAAGAGGCTCTAGAAGTTGGTACATCTTTCCAACTAAAATTTCAAAAGTCATTATCAATTTCATGTATGCTAAAAAAAGTTACGTTGAAGGTCTAAATTTTCATTCTTTATTTATTTTCCGTGTTAGTGGAATAACAAATATACGATACTAAATTGTAAAACAAATTGTCTACAATTTTTTTTCTAAAAATCACTTATTTTAGAAAATCACTAATTCTAAGAGTTGGTGGATTTTATTATATATATCACTATTTACAGTACCAAAATCAAACTTGACTGAAATAATCGTAACTTTTCCACAATAATCTAATAACACTATTAATTCCATGAACTCTTTTCCATTTCCTCTCGGTGAAAATATTATATATAAATATAATATATTAATTTCTCCACTCTGTTAACGAGAATCCGATAGAAGGTGGCGCACGGATGTGTCTCAGTGGGGAAAAGTAGTGTCTTAACACTGTTTCTATGTTCCCTTTGCCTATCTTGTGCACTATGTGCAGGAAAAGAAAAACAAATATATTTTTGTAAAAACCTTTCCACATTTTCCTTTCTATCCCACGCTTTTATTTTAAGATTAATTTATCATTTTTCTCATTTGTTTATTTCTATTTTTTTATGCTTTTTCCTTTGATTTTTATAATTTAATGTTGCATTGAAAAGTTCAATGATATTCCTTTTGAAATGAACTATAATAGTAGCAGTACCACTAGTGGTGAGTTTTTAGGGAGTACACTTGATGTGTGTGACCTTGTAAATCTATCGGTGTTTACATTTCATATGTCTTGATGAGGGCACCATCACCACAATATTTTGCGTTCTCTTATAAATTCTATCTAATATAATTTGTAACAAATTTGGAACAGCGCGTACCTGTATATGTGGGTTCGCAGTTCTTTGCTCTGGTAACAAGATAAAATGCGGCGTTATGATCCGCCGCTCAATAGGCAATATCTCGAAACTTAGGCAGTTTGTGGGGAACAAAGTTTTTACTTGATTGCCGCTGTCTACCATGCTATCAATCTCTGGGAATTATTTTTTTTAATTTTCTCACTCTAGTAACAACACAAAGCGCGGCGTAGAATTCTAAACTAAACAGGCTGCGATAAGGGGGGAACGTTGGGAACGGTGTTTCTAGGTTCCCTCTGCCTACCACGATTATTTGGGATACAGTCTCAAGCTAAAGCTAAAATTAGATATTAATATGCCTAAAAATAGTAAGTATTACTAAATAGTAAATAAGCATGTATCCCTGCAGACAACAGCCGCCCCCCATGAAGTCGTGCCTGTCGTGCCACCAGCAGATACACCGCAACGCGCCCATCTGCCCGCTGTGCAAGGCCAAGAGCCGCTCCCGCAATCCCAAGAAACCCAAAAAGAAATAGTCATGCACGTTGAATACATATTCATCATTTTTAGATTTTTATTACAGAAATATGTATATTGCAGTCATTTATATATCTGTATAATGCCGATTTGTTAAAATTAAAATGATTTGTGAAAGAATTGTGGTCATGACACTCATCATCATTCAATCATGACCATTTAAAAAAAAGTTTCCGTGTATTAGAATGTAATATATTCTGTGTAATATATTGTGTATAATGTTGAAAATTTATAATAGACAAATAGTCGATGTGTTTATACTTTAATTTCCATCGCCAAAAAATATACTATTTATTGCATTAGTCATAATATGTATTACTTAAATGTCAAGTTCAAATTACTGACGCTCAATTCATATTTTAAAAATGGCGCCAAAATTTATATTATTTATAAATATATATAAAGAAATTTGTTTTATAATAAGCATAATCGAATAACTCATTTTATAATGAAAAAAAATACGATTGGGTCTAGTCTTTTATTATTTGTAATATAACTTATCCTGTTTGGAGGTTTTAAATAAGTATTAAGTGAAAGTATCATAAAACCACACAGGAACATGGGACTGTCTAAAGGTCAGTGGTTATTTACTGCTTTTATTATTTAACTGAACACATTAAGATGTTTGTGCCAACATATATGTAAATATTAGGTATAAGTAGTTTGTATGTTTAGATTTACATTTAATATCTGAATGTTTTTAGTCATCATGACTTTATTTTGAAATTGAACAATTATTTTATCTTTTATAAGGTAAAATGTAAAGTGTACAGTATAGAAATGTAAAAACATAGAATAAAGTCACTGAGGTGAGTTACTCAAGTGTCAATATCTCTGCATCGACGATAATATAATTTGTTGTTTTTTATATAATATACAAGTTTCGTGTCAACTGCTCTTTTATTTCTCTTTTAAATTTTTTTTTGTTGTAAATCAAAGGACCACAAAACGGGTCAACAATAAGTCGAAAATCTAAGGTATAGTTACAATTTTCGACAAGCGTAGACCCAACATGAATGAATGATACACGGATCAGAAACGTAGTCTAGACAACACATCCAAAGAAATAGTAATAAACAAAAACTTTTAAATAAACTATTACAGTTGCTTCATAATTTTGTATATTATAATATTCTGTTTGTCCGACAACATGTACAGTGTCATAGTAAAAATAGTGACCCGCGCCTCCTGGAAACCATACGATAGGAACGAGAAATAAAGATTTAACTCGTTACGCCAAGTTTTCGCCTACATTTTGACTACATTTTTTATGTCTGATGGGTCTGACTTAAACGTCTGTATTTGCCACTACAACAATTTATAGTATTATCTGTAAAGTTCGGGAATATTTACAGGATAAAGATGTATGGAATTAATGTCTATTAAATCTGAGGCAGGATAGCTGCCAGATAATGTAAATTTCACCTAATGTATAATTAATCGAAAACGACGTTTTACTGAATACATATTATACAGTTAAAAATACAGATTTATTGAAAATAATTATACATTCACATTGTGTTATTGAGGCCAGTCGTAGCGCAGGGGTGCAAAGTGTGACTGTTAATTCAAATTTAAATTCAAATAAGTTCCGCCACTCAACACGGCGGAAAGTGGGGATCTGAGTGTCGTAATACTAGGTTCCCTCTGCCTATCCTGCTGTATGCGGGATATAGCGTGAAGCTGATTTATTTTTTTATACATTTATTATAAGTGTAAGTATAGATATAGATCGTTCGATTGATTCACAGGCAAACTAATGCCTTGAGTTCATTCAAATGGAGATAACTTTTTTTAATGGACCGATTTTAAATGTTATGCTGAATTAAAACAAAGCATATTATAAATAAGCTCTTTAGCTAATCTTTGAAGCCACTACATGATCTCAAAACGAAGCCATATTTTATATTTATTTTATAATTTGCCTTATTTACATATTTTCCGTATAAATATCAAAATGAAGGTTGCATCTAAAGTAACTCCTAAGTGTTTAATTCGTTTGATTCTCGCTCGAGACCACTCAGCCAATCATTTTCTACTATCAATATGACTTTTCTTTTTAGTAATTGTCATAGACTTAAATTTATTTAGACTTATATTTACTTATTTAGAAAACGTTCACAAATTTACTCGAACCCGCGCCTCCTGGAAACCGACCAGGCGTTCTGACCACTGAGCCATACGTTCTCGCCAAGCTACGTCGAAATTCTTATACGCTTGTTATTTATGTTGTTAGCATCTCTGTAGAGAGATTTTTACAAATTTCCGCTACCCAAAGATAATTAGATACTAAGAATTATCGTTTGGCAAGAGAGAATGCTATTTTTTAAATATTTTTTTACCATTTTTAGTGTTATTCCACACTTAAGAAAGATAAATACTTATTTAGAAAACGTATAAAAATTTTTTGTTTGTTAACACTTAACACTAGGTTCTCTCTGCCTACCCTGTTGTGACCGGGATGTAGCGTGAATTAATTTCATTTTGAATTTTAAAGCTCATACAAATAAAATTAACGAATAATAAAAAAGTAACTGACCAGATATTGAGCCCTGTGGTACACCAGAGCTCACGGATACACAAGATGATTCCCTTTTGCTCTACCTTCTATGATCGGCCAGAAATATATGATTATTTAAATCATCACGATATATTTGCATGGATACATTAAAAAGCTAACTTTTCTAACAGTATCTTATGGTCCACTGTCAAAAGCTTTCTGAAAATCAATTTTACCCTTGGTCATATCAGTCTTGCATTAGTTGGCGCAGTATGATGATGTATGATTACTTTTTCTATAATCTGATTTAACTTTTTAAAAATATTTTAAATTCACTATTTGTATGAATCTATAAATTAGCTTGAATCTATATAACAATACATTTATACTTACTAACTATATTTAATATATATGAAGTGATGTAAAATAATTTTAGGCAACTTTAACCGGTACTTTGATTTTCTTGTAATTCCAATTAAAATTACCCGCCGATAGCTATTAAGTTATTTTTTTTACAGCCAATATTTTTTTTAAGTATGTGGCTTCATTATTCTTCATTGTGGCAAATTTGACATGTTCTAGGTTTCTAATTTAAGCCGTGGCAGTCCTCGTATGTATTATTACAATATTTAATTGAAAGACAGAAGTAGCAGTACCTACAGAGCGAGTTGAAGTTTATTTTTCTTAAAACACCCCTATATTAGTGTAATCTATAGGACGAAGATTGTTTTAAAATAGGAAATTGTTGCTATGTTTTTACAAAGATAGATGAGGCTATAATTATATACAAATCATATAAGTAGGACAGTTGAAGCGGTCACGCGTTCGCCTTCGACCTCTGTAAGTCTGTAGTGTCGACAAAACGCTGATATCATATTTATTTATATAACCAGGTTAATATATTATTCTACGTAATTCAATACAATGATTTCTTTTTAGCGCAGTACCTACCTTCTGATAAGTGAATGCTTGGACCAGCGAAAACGCTTCTCAAATAACTAGCCACTGCTAATATCTTTTTATACAATTGTTAGAAGCTGGGTTCCTACTCATCTTAAATATTCGTATTACAAAGCACACATATTTACAAATATTAAAAAATGTTCAATTGACAAAAGACCTGTGTACTTATGTACCTACTAATAGTCTTAAACAGTAACATTATCAAATTTAGTATGAAATTATAAGACACAAGAATATTGCTGATAACTGTTTGGTTTTAACAGAATATTTAACTTTTACACAGTGTCTAAGAGGCGTGACTGTAGGTTCGATACCTACTTAGGGGATTTAATTATTTTAATTTCTAGTAACAGACAAAGCGCGGCGTTGCGTTCCTCCACCCAATATCCTCTGCTGACTCAGCTATATGCAGGATAACGTGAGAAGTTGTGAATAAGAGTTAAACTGATCTTAAAACGTTACACATTTTAATGGATTAGCACGTTCATCATAATTCGTACCTACAATTACAGTATTAATCTATTCTTTGTGTAAATAATCGCTTACTAACCGTTATAGGTCACACACAGCCCACTGCGCACAGGCGGCAGGCGGCAGTCGCGTCGGTGAATCATGTTTCGATTATGCCTAAATTATTCATCTACAAATGTTTCAAATGTCTTTGTTCTATGTTTCGATTTGTTTACCTACATTCGCTGTTATTGACAGTGCGAAGTAAACCGGGTGACATCTGGCGGAGGTCGCTAACCGCCAAATATGTTTGTATGTAGGTGTGCTTACATGTAAAGGTGTACGAGATGATCCTCTTAAGGGAGAGACGGAGAGTGCTCGTGGTTTGCACACAGCAGGGTAGACACTCCGTTTTCCACTTTCTGTCCAATTCCGGAGGCATTGCATGTTGAGTGGCAGAACTCAACGTTGCGTTGAGGCAAAGGCTTCAACACCAGAGCGAAGAAATGGAAATATAAATTTAAGTAAATATTTCATCT
>DWAO01004232.1:0-13065 GCA_018230605.1 Heliconius congener
TATATATATATATATATATATATATATATATATATATATATATATATTGTTTTTCAAAAACACACGTCATACAGTGTTTTTAAAGTAGCTCGGTTTTCATGTAATTTAATAAATTTTAACCAACCGTCTGCATATGACCTGCTGTTATGATAATGTAGGAGTAGGTATTTTAAACTACTTCATCAGATTGGTTTCTAAAAAACTCAAATTTTATATTTTGCAATACAATTTTACTCTAAGCTACTTAAGACCCGCACTTATCACTGTAAACTTTCATAAAACTTAACTAACGACAGTTTTATATTTGTTTCAGTCACAGTATCTCTGAACATTACGTTGCTCGCCTGCAGCACTCTTGGACTCATTGCTTGCGTTCTACTTGTATTTGGAGTATATAAGGTAACGTTTTTTTTTATTGTGAGTAGGTAGTTAATAAAGATAGAGTAAAACCGGGAAAGATGCCACGCTGGTAGAGAAGCCTCACTTTTTAAAAATCCTCAACCGATGCTTCTATATGTGCCACCTTTTGTTTTAGCACGTGACTGTTGTGTTAGAAGGATTTTTTTCGGAAGGAATATATTTGAAGCGGAATATATTTGAAACGCTTGTAAATATAAATTCTAAATATTCATTAGTTTAATAAATTCATAAGTAGTAATGGCCTTACACTAAAATGCTCCCGAGGAACGAGAAGAACCCATATACATCTACATAGCTCTAATCCATACCAACTATTAAAACACCATTCCACACTTCCACCCTGGAGGTCAAAGCCTCTAAATCAGGATAAAATTACCTTTAATTCGAATCAATTTAATGACACCACGATCAGTATTTTTAATATCATCCTCTACTTATATCTCTCATCATCTCACGTATCTCATCGATTGCTGGGCTACAGATAGAATATTGTATTAAATTACTGTAAAAATAATTCTGATAACTGCAAAAGAAAAATGAGAAGCTAGGAAGTCAATCAAGGAACTTATAATACAAGATAGTACAAATGAAGCAAACATTATTTCAGTGAAAACGACGATGATTCCCTGATTATCCTGACTTATGTGATAAACAAAATGATAATTATTGAAAAGTTATTAAAATACTTTTAAATTAAGTTTAGAAGATCTTCTAATATAATTTTGCATTTCTCTTTCTAACATGATAGCAATTCAAAAATAAAAAACGTTAAATTATTTCAATAATTCTATCAAAATTTCTTGGATGTAATTATGTCTTAAGAGTAGGAGCACCTATCCCACACTTAAGCCATCTATACTTTTTTAGAATTTCAATATGGCTGGCAACTATCTATATAGGTAGACATGTGTGAACAAAAAACTAAACTGAACTGCTTAACGGCTGAACGAAATAAAATGTAAAATCTATAATTGAGCTTACTTAATAAGTCCAAAAAAAGGGAATAACAATTTAATATTAAACTAGTCAAATTCATAGAAATTATTAATCAAGGGGACTATTTAAAAGAATAAGGCATCTAGCCCGGTTTTATCATATGCTTTAAGCTACGATATTCTGCAATCGTAATATTTCATTGAATTCTCTCATCATATTTAAAGATAGAAAATATTTATATATTGAATTTTATCCTGGGCATCTAGGATAATAAATATTTATATCTTCAACCTTATCTTAGATTCCTTATGATGAAATTCAATAAATAAATATTTTCTATTAATATTCTGCATTGTATGGAATAAATTATAAATATATCGTAATTGTGAACTTTATTATATATAAATATAAATACAAAGTTTCTAAAGCTGCTTTGTTACAATAGGTAATTACTACGGCAAATGTTTTTATTATATTACATTTTCTTTTGATTATTTCTTATACCTTAAAAATGTAAAATCAGAAAGAAATATTCGTAGGTGTATTATAAGTTTATTTTCTATTACTGTAAATAAAATTATATTAAAATTTTAATTTCAAACTTTGCTTTTGTATTACAATATTTAAAAATTCATATATACTAAAAAGTTACAGAATGAGCATATCGTGTGGAAAAGTTTGCAAATTTCAAAACCTTAATTTCACTCGCGAGGTACAACTTCTTTATTTCATTTCCATTTAAAACTAAGAAGCAAAGAATAAAAATAAAACAAATTTAATTTTTCACCAGATGCCATATAATTCGTTATAGCGTGCGCAGTTTTCCTTTTCATGATTACACAAAGTTGAGCCATTCTGAGCGTAAAAATGTAGAATTTACAAAGTTTTTGTACTGTACTTACTAATTATATCAAAACATTAATCATGATGTGTATGTTAGTTATGTTTTTGTTAAAGAAAGTTATACTCTGCCATAGAGGTAATATTTCACTTCTTTAACTTTAATTTTCACGCCTCATTCTGTTTTGTTAAAACATTAAAATACACACACATACACACACACACATACACACACACACACAGGGGACACAGGCCCAGCGCGGTGAAGCCGTTAAAGATAATGATGTATTTGAGGCTGGAGAAAAATTCTTTAATTATCTGCCTAAATTTTAGAGATTATGTTCCCCTTTTGCTAATTATTCATACAATTTTAATATTTTAAGTCTGGAAACACGACATTTTTTACTGTAATACAAGAACATAAAAAACAAATAAAACTGTATTACAATATTTGAGTCAAAATTCATATTTCATTCAATTATTTGATATTTACTGATGCTTGAGTTATAAAAATAAGGTTTCTAAAAATATCTTGTTGAAATTTTCTTTCTCATAAAATAAATTACTTTTTACGTTTCCATTCACGATGTTCACTCGCCTTATGTCCACTGCTTGTAGCGTTTTCAATATCTTCTTAGAAAATCTTTACAATACAATTTTATTTTCTATATATGAAGTTTGTATCTCTCGTTGTTAAAGTATAATAATAAAAATCTTATATCGTTTACGATAAATGTGAGGCCAGTGGTTCGGGAGCACAAGCTTGTAATTGTGAACTCGGCAGGTTGTGGGTTTGATTCCCATTCGAGGAAATTAAAATTTTAATATTTTCATTTCTTTGCTTTAGTGTAAAGGCAAAACGTGGTGCTAAAGCCGCCAGACAACACGCAATGAATCCAGAATTCAGTTAAAAGTGGGGAGCGGAGTGTCTTAACACTAAATTTCCGCTGCCTACCCTGCTACATAGTGGATGTATAAGCTGATAAAAAAAAATGTTTTTAAAATCTAATTAAGTACAATTTTAATATGATACTCAATACTTTGCTATAATTTGTTGTTATTATTTTGGTTTGTCTTATATTATTTTGTTTTTGTTTTAGGATATAAAATTCATGCTTTTGCCATGGGTGTTCGCTATGGCCTTGGAAACTTCAGTTGAAGTTGTCAACTTGATGTATCTCTTCTATTTACAAACTGTAAGTACTAACTCTAAGCTTAAAATCTTTAAATACTTATATAAGATAATAATCAAAACACAAATCTATATAGTAACGTGAAAATCGTTTTGGAAATTCATCTATAATAAAATGCATTTTCTTTAAATTTTTAAATGAAGTGATAAAAATATTCATGATATATATTATTGGTACTGCATATCGTATTTTAAAATATAGTTTTGGTTTCTGGAAACAAAAATGATTGTGATTATGATAGTGCTTAAAGTTTTTAATGCATATCAAATACACAATACACCATAACCCTCGTTTTGAGCTCAGTCGCAGTCGGGTAAAAAGCTACGAGCATTATATTAACTTTTTTTAGCTTCACGCTGTATTCCGCACATTGCAGGCCAGGGGGAACCTGGGACCCTTTAGTTAAGAATATATCTGTATTTCTGAAGTTAATAGATTAAACAGAAGGTATTGCTTATTACTGTGACAACTATTTTTTCGGTATATTTGATGAATTGTTAAAATTATTTTAAATAAATATTTTGCTTCATTCCTTGTGTATAATAATGGAAACAAAAATTAATTTAGTGCATCTATTATTATAAAATATATATACTATACTTAACGTATACGTATATTATACGATATCGATGTTAATTGGTACAGCTGGAATTACGGGCTCTAATCGATGCACTTGAATTGGAGACCACGACCGAAGCTTAGCCAACTGAGTGAACTACGACCACTATTACGTAGCTCCAAATATTAACTTTTACTGTAATATTTTTAGTGGTTTTTATAATTGTAATTAATGATTTAATAATGACGAAAAAATTGCGATACCGACTCTATTCCACGTATTTCGATTCGATAATACGAGTCGATTATCGAATATTAAATAGAGAAGTTTCTTTGGCTTAATGTTATTTCAGATTTAATGTCGGTCACTCTATCGGCTACGTAAACATTAGCATGAAACATTGCAAGCTCGATAGAATGCAACAATGCAGGTGTATGAAATTTATAATGTAAAATTTTATATTTATGTACAAATGTTTTCATTATATATAAATATTTTCCCTACTGATAAATACTCAACACGCATTGTCTTAAAATTTGGTGAAAAGATAGGACACTAAAATCTAATGAAGAACCACTGTCATCATCATCATCAGGCTCTTCCTATATACAGCAAGAATAGACGAAATTTAAGTATTAATTTAATTTTCATTTAAAAAAAATTGTCGAGTTTTTGTCGGACTCATCCACCGAGAGTTCCTTACTCTGAAATAAGTATTGTGGGTCAACGGGAACTTCAACCTATAAAAGTTGATAAATTTACGGCCGCACCGTATGCATTGATTTTGTATAAAATGAAATAAAAATATAAGTTTGTAATGATTTTTTCTATGAACTATCATATTTTCACTTTCTGGATATTTTTCTTTATTTATGTTGTAAGTTCTCTTTTCGTGCCAAATTTTACAACAATAGGTCCACTATAAGTACCCTCTAGGTATAAAAAAGCGTAAAAGCTCGTATCTTCAATCTAGTCAACTTAGAAGCTTGATTTTTCTGTGCTCCAAGGTACTGCTGACCTGAAAAAATCATATAAATTTTATTGATACCATTATTTTATTTTAATGATACGAACGGCAAAATTATCCTGTTAAGGTTACTTTTTTCTTTTTTGGAAGGGTTCTCTAAAAATATGTATTAATGCTTACATTTAAAATTCATTTTCTAATTTACTTACTTTTTACATTAAGTTATCTCTTTTTAATTACACCCTAAAACAAACCGTTTTAATATTCTATAAGCGTAAATTTTTTTTAGTAATTACTTAGTAGCAGAATATTAATAGGATAAAAGATGGTGTTAGGTACTTACAACAATGATGAAACAAATTTCATATGGAAATAACTTACAATGAGAATCAGCTTCACGCTCTATCCCGCACACAGAGGGAACCTAGTGTTAAGACACTCCGTTCCCCACTTTCTGCCGAATTCTACAGGCATTGCGTGTCGAGTGGCAGAACTCAAAGCCGCGCTTTGCTTTTCCAACTTACAATGAGAATATTTTATTTTAACTAGTTTTAGTGAAATATTATCGTCAACCTTTATCCTGTATATAGCGGGATAGATAGATAACCCACACTCGGTTCTCAATTCTGTGGGACTTAATATAGGGCTTTGCCTTTGCAGAACGGGGTAGAGACCAAAACACAGTCATACCTCGTCCTACTGCAACGTATATCTAAAGCAATTGTATATTTGAAAATTATATATATTTGAAAGAAAAAACAACATTAATGTTTTATTAATACTTTTATCTCATCGCTTTGGTGACGGAGCAAAAAGAAAAAGAAGCGAGGATTCGGCGACAAGGGGAGAACGGAGTGACTTAACACCAAGTTACCTCTACCCACCCTATTATGTGCTATTATAGGATACAGCGTGAAGCTAAGAAAATTAACGCTATAAATAAATTAAAGCAGAGCGTCTCAATGGATTACACGCCTATTGAGTCCGGGCGTTGCGGGACTAAATTGATGGTAAAGAATAATTAAACATTCTTTTTTATATTTTTTCGTGCCGTATTTGTATTCATTGTGTACAAGAACAATAATAAAAAGATTTCTGCTTCAGTGAAGAAGAATTTAATATTTTCCCTAAAGAAATATATATATTTTTTACAACGAGGTACTTACTGGTAAAGAGGAGTAAAATCAGTAGTAGTATATAATATAACTCAAATTTAGTTGTTTATCTTTAGTTTGTTGATAAATCTTAGGCTTTTCACTTGAAATCAGATTATCACAATTAATAATAGAGTATGCATATTATTCAAAAACAGCTGTATTTACGGTGTTGCCATATGCTTTGTTTAAAACCTAGTGTTCAAATTCTAAAAGTCAACTTTCCCTTAATAAGGAAATAATATGAAAACCATCAAACTACGGGTGCCCAACCTGTACAACTTTCATAGGTCCGGTTCTACATTCAAAATTTTATATATTCGTATTGTTTTTTTGTAGTTTTGTATAAACATTTTAAAAAAACATTTTTTTTTGTTTTTTAGAAATGAAATTATGTTCCAACGCCATTGTTATAGGTTCAGAAACTATTTATTTTACCGCATAGATATAACATAGCGCTGCGTTGAGTTCCACATTTCGACAAAGTCACAATGCTAGAAATTGGATCCTAGAAATTGGATGGAAAATAAAGAAAGAAGTTTATTAATAGGTTAGGTTAAGTTCACTGCCATCCCCGTTATGAGGGATAAATAGTCTTTTTTAACATTATTTTAGATATATAAATTATAAATTAAGGGTAGCAACTGAGTCGCGTGTTATAGAAATTATTTAATTGAAATTATTCGCCCAAGTGGGAATCGAAGCCAAAATTATTACTTACACAAATAAAAAATGAACTTTCATTTTTCATATGTGAGAGCAGATGGAACATTTAAAGTAAAAAAATATCGATTATCACTCGAGGAAATTAAATATTTAATATTTTCATTCTTTCGCTTCGCGGAGTGTTTCGACACTAGGCTCCCTCTGACTACCACGCTTTATGCAGGATACAGCGTGAAACTGAAAATGTTTAATAATTAAATTCCTCTGAATGGATATCCTAACGTTATATAAAGGAGCATTAAGCTTTGCGGCTACTTTTTGCTGTTGTAATCGTATTTTACAAACTATACGCGTTATATCGAACAAGTTGCAGCGAAACAGTGTCGACCTCGTTATAGAAAGTTAAAGCTAAAGTTATGCTGTCCGCTCAATTAATAAGTTACCTGTACAAATATTGGCGCCACTGTAGAATATTTTCAGTTTATTTTAAATATAAGAAAATAATAGGAATTTATAAGAGGCTGTTGTAAATGCCCTAATAAAACTCATTGTTCAAGCATCATAATGAATTGAAAATAAATAAAAATAAATCAGCCTCACGCTGTATCCCGCACACAGCAGGGTAGGCAAAACACTCCGGTCCTCACTTTCTGCCGAATTTTGAGGCATTGCGTGTTGAGTGGCAGAACTCAACGCCGCGCTTAGTTTCGACACCAGAGCGAAGAAATGCATATGTAAATTTAAGTAAATATTTCATCTCTTCGAGAGGGGATCGAACTGACAATCAATCGGTTTTACAGTCACACTTTGTACCCCTGCGCCACGACTGACCTCATAATATATAATAATGAATTGAAAATGGATGATAATGAATTTGAAAAGGAACGGAAGGAATTCAGAAACATCGTGGTGTAGTGGGACAGAGTCGGACAGTAATCGTGACGGTTGTAGGTTCAATCTGGTCTCGTGGGAATAAATTAAATAATTAAAAATCATTTGAATAATTAAAAATCAAAAAATGAAAATTAATTTTACCACTTTGACAAAATAAAGTATGCGTTGAATTTCGGTAATCAACACATGATATCTCGATTTGAGGGAAAAGCGGAATATCTTGATACTAAATTCCTGTTATACTATTGAATATGCAGTAAAAGTTAAAAATAAAAACGAATATTTCAAACAGCTATTTAATATGGCGAACTTTTTTTCCATTTAGAGGATATTTTTTACGATACAATAGCAGCACCACGTTTTTGTTTCCGCTAGGACAGTAGCCTGAAGCTATAATAAAATACATTTAAAATTGGTGTGCCTAACTCGTTTTTAAATGAAACGAAATATTTGAAGGTACAATTTGAACTCGCAATTGTGATGGGACTTTTAAAATATTGTTAAGGGTATAGTAAAATTTCCTTTAAATAAATGTAATTTAATGAAATTGCATTTACATAAATATCATTTAGTGGAAATATATTTGAAAAATTGTATTTTTATGTAGTTTTCTATATTTAAGGCTAACAATTTAACCAGACTGAGCTTCGATGCTTTCAAAAGATGTAAACATACACGAGCGCACTAACCAGCAAACGTCAAACAAAAACGGTTAATGTCACACAAAAAAATGATTATTTTGGTAATGCATGATTCTGAAAAAGACAAAAAAAAACACTAATCAACTGAAGGTCACGTATCGTCCACGATCATAACTGAGAAAATATGTAAAGTAAGAGACAAAGTAGGAGACAAGTCTCGTAATGGATAAATATTTTCCTTAAAGAAAATAACTGTAACTTGCTAAGTCTAAAATGGTTATCGTAGTAGGATTGCTCTTATTTATCATACATTACTATTATATCTTTGAGGCCACCCGTGCCGGAGGGGCACAAAGTTTTAGTGACTGTAAACGCAAGTGGTTGTGGGCTCAATCCTCACTTGAAGAAATGAAACATTTATTTCAATTTATATTTTAAATTCTTCGCTCTGATGTCGAGACAAAGCGTGGCGCTGAGTTCCACCACTTAAACCTAAACACTTAAACTTACCGCCAAAGAGTTAGCTATTTGCTCTTAGCACTAGGTTTCCTTTGCCTACTCTACTGTATGCGGAATACAGCGTCAAACTGATTTTTAACTATTATAAATATATACCTAGTAGGTCGATTTTATTAATACTAGTAAGCAAGAAGAGCCGTAACTGACCATAGGTGGGCTCAGGCTTATCGCATTTAATGCTAGTTTAACCCCGTATTTGCAGGATGTCCGTATAAAGAGTATAAAAACTGTTGAAATTTTAGTGACCGGTAGTTAGTTACAAATTAAACAAAATTCATCTTTGAATAAAATTTTGTTACATACGTTCAAAAGCGTTTTATTGTTAAAAAATTGTTTAAATTTCGCTGGGACTTTTCAATTTGTTTTGACAAGCTTAGATTTATAGATACATTTATGAAAAAATTGTATAACATTTAATTAAATTTTAAGTATTTTTTTTGTAGCAGAGCTAACTTTTTTAAATAAGTTTTTTTTTAAATTTTAATATTATCAACTTATATACTCTATAATTTGCCAGAAAGAAGGAACGGGAGTGTTTTGATGGAAAAATATCTTAATACTAGGTTCCCAGGTTCATTCCGCCTTCTTTGCGTTGGTGCAAGATACATCGTGCAGATTCAAAAAAATATTTTTAAAGATTTAGGTATTGTACATAGTTTTAGGTATTGTATTGGTAAGCTAAAGCTAAACTATTTTAGCAAGCAAAT
This sequence comes from Heliconius congener, assembly GCA_018230605.1. NCBI lineage: Eukaryota > Metazoa > Arthropoda > Insecta > Lepidoptera > Nymphalidae > Heliconius > Heliconius congener. Next base: position 9,497 of record DWAO01004232.1, read on the forward strand.
TTAGTTTAAAATAAAGAATTGAACTTATTGTTGTTGAAAAAAAGGAACTAATTTATATATATATATATTTATTATAATTTAAAATTTATATAAAACTAAAATAAAGTAAAATAGAACATAAAATATCATATTCACGTAGAAATCTTTCTGAGAGTTCTTTTAAAATGCTAATGCTTAGTGTACGGTTTTATGAAAACAAACGACTACGTGCTTTATGTCAATTAAACTCTAATAATGATTTCATATAACATAATAGTAACTTAGAAGAATATCACATTAAAAACTATGCAATAAATATTTTTATTGGCAAAATAAACTTTAATTATTCATTGCTATCATTAGTACTCTTCTATTTTAGACTTTTTTGTCACGTTCTAATTACTTACCTACTTTAGTTTACCAATCAGCTTAACGCTGTATTCCGCACACAGTAGGGTAGACAGAGGGAACCTAGTACTAAAACACTATGTTCCCTATTTTCCGCAGAATTCAGTGCCGGAACTGAACGCCGCGCTTTACCTTGACACCAGAGCGAAGAAATGTTATTAAGTATTATTTTATTCATTTGTATTGTAGTTGTTATTATGGAAATCATTATTAATTTTATGCTCAAAGGAAAAATATTTAAAACTATAAATCTACTTACATGAAATATTAATGAAAAAGTTCCATTATTTCCGACACGACAAACAGGCTGCTGCTATGAATCTAGGTTACACCTCGTCAACTTAAAATGCAAGGCATTTTGTGAGATGGCAAAATTTATTTAACGCATACCGAGACAGCATTAGTTTTATACGAAATACTCCTCTACATTGCCGTCAAGGATGTAATAGTAATGGATCTCTTGCCACACGATCATTCGAAAGCGAAAATTTGTAAAAATCTCCCTACAGAGATGCTAACAACATAAATAAGTTGTAACAAGCGTATAAAATTTCGACGTAGCCTGATGAGAACGTATTGCTTAGTAGTCAGAGCGCCTGGTCGGTTACCAGGAGGTGTAGGTTCGAGTCCCGTATAATAGGATTGTTGAGGTTTGGTCTGAGTCTAAGACTCACACACATTTCCCATTATCCTTTGAATTTTTGAGGTATTATTTGTTGAAAACTGAACGCCTTGCCTTACAAACAAAGGGAAGAAAGGAAAATTCGTTTCCCTTTTGGGAATGGAAACCACTGCGCTAGGATGGCCTCTTTTACGATATATATAAAATTATTATATTGAAATTATGTAAAAAAAATATGAGTGGATAAAACATCTAAGTCAATTGAAAGTATAGTCCATAACATCAAACATAATAGCATTTATACAAATCTAGTGCTACTAAAAGGAATTTAAATCTATAGCTTATTGCTTATTTTAAGCAGTATGGATATAATAAAATTTTATTTAAGCGAGAAATCGAAACGTAGAAATCTAAATAATTTTGATTATAACATTTTTATAATAAATATTTTGAATATTATAATTATTTTATTACAAACTTTAGGGCAGGGGTTCCCAATCTTTTCGTGATCAGAGACCACTTTTATAGAATTCTTGTTAACAGGGACCACTATGTAGGTATAATAAAAGTAAATTTAAAAAAAAACTGGTATTCTATATGATAGGGTGTTTGATTTTTTAAGTAAATGTTAAAAATCAATGAATTTCAAAGTATATTAGTAAATTTAAATGTGAAAATATTGTATGTTTTACTGAGGAAACAACTTAACCGTAGGCAGACTTTGCTCAAACACCAAAATTTCAAATCCACGGACCACTGGTTGAACAAACAATTTTAAACAATTTTTTTGTTATGAGATAGAGTAGACTAGAGTCTATTCAACTATTGTAATATAAATAATTGTAATATTATACTAATAATAAACAGTAAATTACTAAAATAATGGAAAATTAACGAAGATTAAGATAATCCTTAAGTGAAATGTTAATTTATCATCTTCAAATGCTAAGATGCCAATTGCCGCTTGACTGTAGCTATTGAAACTAGTAATATTGCGGCATAGAAGTTTTCAAATATTGGGGGCTACGTTGAGTTTAGATTTCACTTTACTTGTTTTAGGGGAACTTATCTGTTTATTCCACTTCCACGCTAAAACTACTGAACAGATTTAGATAAAACTTTATATTTATAAAGCTATTATATCATATTAAAGAAGATTTGATATAATTTTGTTTTAACAATAAGTTTAAGCGGGCGAAGCCACACTCGTTACGCTAATTTTAAATGTAATAGAAAAAATAATAAATTAATTTAATAAACAATATGAGGCCCTGGTCGTAGAGATATTATAGATTTTAGGATAGATTATATTTAAATTATTATAATTTCCTCGCTTCCACCATGCACATCAGTATTTTTTTAGCTTCTCTTTCTCTTTTTTAGTAGGCAGAAGGAACCTGGGAACCTGATTTTAAGGTACTACTTTCGTACAAAATTGGTTTCCCACTTTTAATATTTTCAATTCGATTGGGACTGACACTAGTGTCTACTAACGAGATAAAGTTTGCAGATGTATTAAATAAAATAATACACAATACTAAATTTCAGTCGCTTACTTAAAATTTTAGTTCATTAAAATAATTTTCCGTTAGTGATATTACTTAATTGATTGTCCACGACCACTAAACGCGACCACTAAAATTTATTACATATATTAATTCACTATTACCAAAGAGAAATCTGCTACAATAATAGGTATCGTTTATTGCTCAATAAAATTGTCGTAAATCTGCAATAATTTACGGAAATAACAAAGTAATAGATTAACGATCTTGGCCTAAATAAGGAGCATATTTTATTAAAATGATATTACGTAGGTCTGTCTCGATCACTACCCCGTACCCTACGCACCAGAGACCCGCATCTTTTTCTCATGAGAGCGTAAAAACAATCAACACGGGCTTCAGCGAACATCCCTGAGGTACTGCAGTATCGAGGTAGCCCCAACAGCATCCTGAACGCGCCATTGTACTGTACTTAATAGCCATAATATTTCTCTTAACATCACATACAATGGACTGACCAAATTTAAAAAGAGAAACCTGAGGAGATGGTAAAGAGGAAAGATCATATAATGGTCTCCACATATTAGTACCATCGATTGTACTAGAAGACGTGAAATTAATGATTAAGGAAATTTAAATCAAAATTTGTTGGATTAATTTTATGTTTTGTTTTACCGACTCCGAGGAACTTGAGAAATTTCTAAACTTTGGCTGGATCATCTTCTTCAATTTGTGATTTATAAATATATCGTTGACTAACTCTAAAAATTTTGTTGTAACGATTATGAGCTTTCACATATTTAGTTCTATTTGCGTCGCTTACGTCAAAAATATTTTTACGCTTAGCGTTATACTCTTATACTCTTTTCCTGCAGTTTGAAGATGTTTCATCCTGACCGGTCGGACTGGCGCATGTGTTATTGTGTTGTGTTGTGGAACATTATATAGTGTTATTAAAAATAATTAAATATATTAATTGGTTCATCTACTGTATAAGCATAATTTTTTTTTTTTATGGAAAAGACACGGCAAACGAGCGTGCGGGTCACCTGATG
>DWAO01004233.1:0-13065 GCA_018230605.1 Heliconius congener
ATATATATATATATATATATATATATATATATATATATATATATATAATTGTTTTTTAATAAACCAAAGTTTATAAATGTGAGGAGTAAGAGTTCAGTCGTGGCGCAAAGTAGCAACATGTTGTTCGATCCCCACTCGAGAAAATTAAATATTTATTTAAATTTATATTTTCGGTCTTTGTACAGGCAAAGTCCGGCGTTCAGTTCCGCCACTCAACAAGAAATTGTTTCAAAATTCGGCGGATGCTGAACAACGGAAGTGTCTGTATGGGAACACTGACTGAACGGACTCTAGGAACTTAACATTAGATTTCCAGGTTCCCTTTGCTTAACCTACTATTTGCGGGACACAGCGTTAAGCTAAAGTTTAAAAAAAAACGAACTGACATTCTTTAATCTATACTGTTCTAATATTAAAGAATTTGTTCGGTTGAACGCGTTAATATTATTAACTATATTGATTCGGGACTAAAAATATTTTTATGTCTCATAATATATAATTCGGGGAAGGCTATATTTTTATTATATCTTGTTAATCCTTCCGATGAAACTCACTGTATCAATTTTATATTCATTTAGTTAATCTTTCTTGTAAACATTGTATTATTTTAATATCGATTCATATTTCTGCAATAGCTTGAAAACTATTACGATACGATTTAATTTTAGCTAAATATCTCTTCTGTCATTCAAAATACACAAAAAAATAATTAAAATATTTATGTAAACGATGACTAAGATCCTCGAAAATATAAAAATTATTTGTGAGAAAAATAATATAACATTATTCACAGTGCAGTTATTTAATAATGTAAACAGTATTTTTGCATGTATCGCATCTTATGTGCGAAGTAGGGGTGCACATTCACCGTCTTATAAAAGGCTTGGTGTATCGGCAAAACCACAAGAGTTTACTTTGGTGCGGGAAGGAGCTACCACACACAATGGCTTACCGTTTTGCCGTGAGTAGTAGTATCTCTTTTTTTTCATATAAATATCAATTAATATATTAACCTTATAAGTAAATCGTTAGTGTTAATTGAAAGTCAAAGTTCATTAATATTAAATTATGTATTATTATAATAATTAACTTAATAATAGTATTCAAAATGAAAGTTCAATATCCTACAAATAGGTACTGATATCCTCCGGTTACGTCACCCGGAACACTCGTGAACTAGACATTCGTCTGGTTCAAGTACCGCTTTCGTTTTCATCTTAAACTTAATCGAGCTTCTCTAGGATCTTTATATAACTAACTCTATATATAAAAAAGTAGAAAATGGCTTTCAAAATTGCATATTATATGTATTATATTGTATTTCAGCTAAGCTGTATTCTGCTGGCTAGCGTTGGCATCTGCACCGCGACTTTTGGACATGAACAGTTAGTATTTTCATGTCCTTCATTTTATTTGTCTTAAATTTGTGGTTCCTTTTATTTAGCGCGACTTAGTGTTAAGACACTCCATCACCCATTTTCTGTCGGATTCTGGAGGTATTCCGTGTCGAGAGGAACGCAACGCACTTTGCCTTGAAACCCGAGCGAAGATAGGAAAATATTAAATATTTCATTTCCTCGAGAGGGAATCGAACTTACAGTTTGTTGCGTTTACAGTGGTTTATTTAACAATTTTACGCTAGAACGCTCACCGGAACCACAAGACCCCTGTGGATGGAAGCATTTAATTGAAATTTCTGTACTTAACGATTTCACACGGGCTTATTGTGGTAATTGTGAAAAGTCATTGTGTCTTCACCCTTAGGTTTTCACTGCCTTCACATCCGACCCTGCTCTGCGACCTATTGTAGTTGAGGTTTCCCATAATTATATCAACTCACTTTGTATTTGCCAATTTTTTGCAGTGATAATGAAGACGCAATGCGATGCGAGAGTTGTAATTTTTAATTATTTGTTATGTTTTACAGTGTTCATATTCGGGTTCATATACCTGAAGATCATCATTCGAAAGAAGTGGTAGTACACCACGACGACCACGGACATGGAGGTGGTGGAGGATATGGAGGCCATGGTGGTCATGGAAGTGGTCTAGCTGATCATTTGCATGGAGGATTTGCTGATCACCTGAAAGGCAGTGTTGGTCATGGCGGAGGCGGAGGCGGATACGGAGGAGGATTTGGAGGCGGCTTTGGAGGAGGCCATGGCGGCGGTTTTGGAGGCGGTCATGGGGGAGGATTCGGGGGTGGCCATGACATCGGCAGTGATCACGGATTTGGAGGCGGAGACGGTGGAGGATTTGGTGGTGGTCACGACTTTGGAGGTGATCATTCAGGAGGAGGATATGGCGGTGGACACGATATAGGAGGCGGGTATGGCGGGGGTCACGACAGTGGTCATGGAAGTGATGGCGGCCATGGTATTGATTTAGGAGGCGGTCACGGAGGTCATGACATAGATGGTGGCCATGGAGGTGATTTTGGAGGTTATGACCTTGGTGGAGGTCATGGAGGCATTGGCTTTGGAGGAGGAAGTGGTGGAGGACACGGAGGTGGACATGGAGGTGGTTTTGACGAAATTAGCGGAGGAGGCGGCTATGGCGGTGGTCATGGTGGTAGCATCAGCAGTGATCACGGCAGTTATGGAGGAGGTTTAGGTGGTGGCCACGGAGGTGGTTTCGGCGGTGGTCATGGAGGTGGTTTCGGCGGTGGTCATGGAGGTGGTTTCGGCGGTGGTCATGGAGGAGGTTATGGAGGTGGTTTCGGTGGAGGTCACAGTTCTGGCGGTTTTGATATAGGCAGCAGTTTAGGCGGGCACGGTGGTCATGATGACCATAGTAGCGGTGGATCTAGCCATGGATTTGGAGGTAGCCAAGACAGTTACAGTGTTGGTTTTTCTGGCCATGATAGCCACGGGTCAAGTGGGCTTGGTAGCTACGGAGGTGGAAGCCACGGAGGGCATGGAGGTGGACTGGGAGGAGGTTTTGGAGGTGGCCATGGAGGTGGACATGACAGCTACTCCGTCGTGAGTGTACAGTCCTTTGGAGGAGGCGGCGGTGGTCACGGCGGAGACAGTTATAGTGTCGGCGGTGGACATGGATCTGGTCTTGGAGGTTATGGAGGAGGACATGGCGATAGCTATAGTATTTCTGGATCTGGAGGTCATGGCAGCCACGGGGGCTTCAGTTTATCTGACTTAGGCGGTCACGGCGGTCATGGCAGTATCGGTCACGGTAGTGGTGGCAGCAGCTTTGGTGATAGCTACACAAACGCGCTGGGCGCTGGCCATGGAGGTGGTCCATATCACAAAAGAAAATAATAGATATCAAAATTAAAGATTATACAAGTTATAATTGTCAACTAAGTCATAGTATTTGCTGGTGAAATACGGTGAGATCCAGTATTACAGTACAACTCTTTTAAGTTATGTAGTTTTAAGTTATTGTTATAATGTTATTAATAATAAATGTTATTTAAATATTGCGTGTTTCTTGTTACATTTCTATAATAATTTTATGGATATACATTATATATATTATTAACATACATACTTTTAAAAAATTAGAGAATCTCATGTTTTTTGAACACCTAATTGTGAATTATGAACTAACAACAAAATGATGGATTTTTTCCTAAGCCATTGTATTCACTTCCGCAGTCGTTTCTTGTTATCTGTGTATCATGTGCTACTTTCTGTCGAGTAACTCGAGGATAATTTCACATTTTTGGTAGTTTGTGCATAAGCTTAATAGAGATAATAAAAATATCAGTAACCTACTTTTCTGTAATTCAATTCTGTAAACATATTATATATTTGTAAAGCAATTCAAAAACATATTTTTAAGTTTTCAAGTAGTGAGGCTAGTCGTTGCGCAGAGATACAGCGCGAATGTAAACGCGCCAGGTTGTGGGTCGATTTCCACTCGAGGAAATTAAATATTTAATATTTTTATTTCATCGCTCTGATAAACAACGTGTCCAGAATTTAGCGGTGAGTGGAGAACAGTAGTATCGTCATAGAAACGGAGTGTCTTGACACTTCGGGATTCAGCGTGAAGCCTTAAAATTAGTTTTATAACTGTAACGGAATGAACGCCATGGCGATGGTTATGGATTCCAATTTTAAGGCGATATAATTATGAACCTAATATGTAGATATTGTTTTGGCTGGTGCAGACTAAATGCAAAGTGAGTTTAAGCTGGGAACTAGCATACCATACTCATAAATAGACAGAATAGGAAATAGGATATGATCTTTAAGAAGTTTCTTTCCCATAACTACTGAATATAAGTAAAAGTTATTTGTAAGACAAAACTAGAATGTGTAGATTTAATTTAAATATTAAAGTTTAATATCGATTCTTTTTTATAATTGTTCTCCAAGATTTCTCTGCAAATATTTTTCTCATGTAGTTGCTCCTCAAATTGTGTGTTGAGTGGTGGAACTCAAGCCCGCGCTTTTACCTTGTTACCAGAGTGATGAAATTGAAACATTAATATTAATAAATAGAAATTAATTCCCCCGAGTGAAAACCGAATGCACAACCGTCGCGTTTAGTCATACGCTTGTGCCACTGCGCCACGACGTCCTCCATATACGTAGATGTATATATAAATGTAATTTTAACATTAATCTTAGTATTTTTTATGTAACAAGTATAATCAGATGTGAATACGGAAAAAATAAGGTTTACGTAATAGTTACGTGAAAGTGATAAGTGGGAGTGGTCATTATGTTTGAAACAATTACCCGTCATGTGAACAATGCGGGCAAGAAATGAGAAATAATGTTCTTTTTTTTTACTTTTTCAAAAAAAATTTAAAGTAGTCGACACGTGGTAACTGACTGTGAAGCTAGTTGTTGTGGGTTCGTTTCCCGGTTGGTGTAATTCTTGTATTACTTGTATCACCCTCCCTATTTATTTCATTAATACTTATTTATGTTATTAATTAATACTATATTATCATTTTGAAATACTAAATACGACTGTTTATTGCTTTATCAAAAAACAAATAAAACCTTAAGATATTCATTAAAATTGATCAATTACAAAATAACAGTGAGCAAAATTATGGAACTTACTTACTTTTATGGACCTAAAGAACTCTACTTATTATATTTATATTGCATTGCCTCCAGAATTCGACGGAAAGTGGGGAACGGAGTGTCTTAACACTAGATTCCTTCAGCCTACTCTGCTGTATGCGGGATAGGTACATAGTGTTGATTATCTTAGCTGATTTATTTATATTTAGAATAATTGAAAATAATTTATTTTTTTATAATAATAAAAACTTATGTATAAAAACTTAAATTACTAACTAAGACTACACGACTTGAATACAATTGTTAAGGTCTTAAGGCAAGTGACAAAACAGAATCACTGGATCGCTACGTCGAATCATAGTTGATGTTTGACGACCTTTGCGGCTTGTGGGAATACAACTGAAATGTAGTTTCTAATATCTTGAGAATTTTATTAACACAATTCTCCACGAACCACCGTCTATCGTGCGAAAAATTATCAAACTTTTTATTATGTAGTTAAATGTGTTCCTACAACATCTTCCTTAGTTTTAATTCAATATGATGTTATTAATATCAAAAATTAGAGAGAAATCTAATAATTTATAAGTTATTTTTTTTGTGTTACAGGATCTATTGTTACGAAGGCAATAAAAACACTTTTGAGACAAGCTTAATGTCAAGTGTAAATGAACTTACGTAAGTTTAGTTATCTCAGCCTGTGCTTAATCCGGTTGTGCAATCGCCCTTCACTTCCGGTCGTTCGGATTCCCATGAATCATGGTAGAAAGCTCGTCCATATAATTTCCTGTTTCATTTCATTATGAATACATAGAAGGACATTTTTTATAATATAAATATTTAAAAATACTATAGCCTAGTAATTTAAATTATATTACTATATAATAACGCAACTTCTTAAATAGCGCCTGAAATAAAAATTATGCAAAAATGTAAATAAAATTATTTATAGATTATTTTGGTAGGCGCTGTATACAGTCCAAATTGATTGTCTGCGTCTGCGATTATTTCCTGTAATAAAATCAGAGTATGATCTAATTTTTAATGATTATACTCTAAATATTACTGAACAAAAGCTATATTAAATTACTTAATTGTAAACAAATAGGTATATACGCAGAGTTAATAATGAAATATATATATAATATAATATGTTGGCGTAAGTAATAGTAAAATATTTTTTAACATTTATTTTAATCCTTACAATATTAACTACAAATTCATACGAAATGCCTAATATCGTTTTGCGCTATTTACATTAAAACGGAATCATATAATTTATAAATAGATTAAGTTACCACAGGATTACGAGTATGTCTTCATATCACTATAGGCGTTTCTTGTAGGACCTTATACTCCGACGTCACTATATACAACCAAATTCACTTTTAAAACTTACTTATCGAAGCAGTCTAAATTTTATCACCATATTTAAGTTTTCCTTTGACTAAAAAGCTATCTTGTGCATTCACATGCGTAGATTCTTGATTATGTAATAACCTTGTTCTAGAACCCTTGAATTTTTCTTTACTATCTTTTCTTTTTCCTTGTTCTGAATTTTTATTTAATTTTATGTCAACTGAAAACTTGGAAAAGTCCACATTTGGATTTTCTGAACTCTGTATGTTATAATAGTTAGGGGTAGATGATATGGGTGGAGGGCCGGTCGTTGATATTGATGGTGCGTCTGCATATTGAAAATTATCATTTGATGCATCAGAAGCAGACATTTGATCTCCATGCAAAGCTTTGGCTGCCATCAAAGAATAATACTGATGTGAAGGCGTGTTCTCTTTTAGCTTAAAAGTTGGTTGCGTAACAATATCACTATTTTGTTGTTGATCATATTGTTCAATATTTTCTAGTGCAGTGGGACCGTCCCCGTCCATACTGTCAATGAAACTTTCATCTTCCATGTGATCTACAAATGATACGTGGTCTTTGCCGCCAAAATTTATATTCTGCGTCGATATTGATTTTTTCTTGCCATTCTTACCTCGGCTTGAATATTCAACATCATTTTTATCTTCGGACGTATACATATTAGATGGGGAGGCATAAGTATCGTATTCAAAATTGTTAGCATAACTGTCTTTAAAATTAGCAAAGGGATCCCTTAATTTTGTTAGACCTGCATGTTGTGGAGACGGCCCAGAATACCTTTTTGGTTTATAATTATGTACTACTGTTGATGATATAGAGAAAGGTGCTGGAGGACTTGACGGCTGTATTTTGTAGTCATTTTTACTGTAATATGAATTACCACCATTTCGAGGCTTCTTATCGTTGTATCCATATTCAGGAACAGCTTTATATTCTTCGAAGTTTGCTTCCTCTGATGCATCAAATGATGGAATGGTTAAGGAAGGTCCGTGTATTTTACTTTGTCCAATTGAGGGAGAATATATACTTTCGTAATAAGAAAAATCACCTGTTAAAGGCTTTAAGTTTTTTTTGCTTTTATGATAATTTTTACTTTTTGGTCTGTTGCTTGAGGGGATCCTTAAGCCTTGACTATTGTATGATACTTTAGGAGGAAGCGCTAAGGCTTCTTTATTTAATTCTACGTCTGCGGGAATTTCGCCATGGTCGTGAAATACATGGTCATGGGTGACTTCTCTCGGGTTATACTCGGCATATGGGAAGTGGGCAGGATTATTTATTGCACCAACTGCTGCTAACCTAGCAAACGGGCTCGAAGCCACAGCTAGTAATTGGTGGGCACCTTTGATAGGAATTACATGTTGACTGTTAGATATAACGGGCAATCCGTTATAAGGGTCAATTCCAACAACGCCATTTAATTTAGAATCGTAAAGCATTTTATGTATATGTTCTTCACTATATGTGTGAATGTGTTCTGTGTCCCCGTCTACGATTTTCTCGACCCTAGGTGGTTTTCTTATCTTTCTTATGGTTCCGGAGCCGTCAATATCCGAGTAAAACTGTTCATGGAAGGTTGACACAGGATGTTCACCATCCGCATTCGGTGCAGGCAGTGGCTTATTACGTAATACTACTCGTTTCGGTTTTACTTTTCTTACAACTTTTTTTCGTGGTGGTTCATTTACTTTAATAATTTTTAATCGCTTCGATTGGTGAGGCGGAGCATGGGCAGGATATGCCTGAGGCACATAGTCTACATTTTCAGATTCTTCATCTTCAGTGTCATCTATGTAAGACGGTGTCGGTCCATAGTAACCCCGCGCGTGATACAAAGGCAAAATTTGTGAAGCTGCAGGAGCAATGGTTGGCAGTCGTGATGGATTGTCATCGTATAGATCTACAGGGTTAATGGGCAGGATGTTCGCTGGTAACGCGACGCTCGTGGGTACGGCCACCGTGCCCTCCGCACTCGGCATGTACGCTGGAGCATACTGAGGCGCTGGGTGGTTCGTTATATAAATTTTCTTATGGTGGTGAATATGCTTCACTTTCTGTGGTAGATGTATGCGGATCTTTTTTCTGTAACAATGTAAAAGTGGTAAAGTAATGGTAGTCTCTTTTTTTTTTCATTAATACACTAATTAAAACTCAAGGAAATCATATGTAACGATAGTAATGACTTTCGCATGCAAGTTTCGCCTGTTTCTCGTGGTTCCGCCTACAGTCAACGGTGTGCGTGACTCGGGTTGCTTTCCCTCTCAGCGTCGCTGCACTGTTTATTCTTCACACGTCACATATCATACATAACTTTTAATTAAAATATTTTTTATTAATATTCATTTTTATTATTTTCATCTTCATATTTTTTTTATATTGCAAAAGATAATTAACTTTTTTAAGACATATTTTTTATGAAATCATGTCATTTAAAGAAATAATCGCTTAGCAAATATTAAAATGTGTTTATATATCGCTGCGTCTGTATATTTTCTTGTAATCGCTAAGCAAAAATAAACAATTCACTGTTTTCGCTTTAATTTGAATTAACTAGTAATATAAAAAAAACTTACTTAGGTCCATCTGCCTTTACAGAGATAGAAGCAACAGCTACAAGAAGAGTGAACTGTAAAAATGAAAACAACTGTTACAATTTTTATAAATTAACTCAAGATTTATGGCATAAAATTATGTATTTTTTTAAGAAAATGATTTTATATTAAATTTATTAACTACAAGTTAATTCATTAAATTTATTAAATAACAATTAAATTGTTTTATTAAATCACTAAGTACATCCAATTAACGAAATTGTTCAAAAGTTTAATCTGATAAATTAGAGATAATCTGATTAACTGCAAAAGCACTTCACATTCACTATTCTCGACACTGAAAAGTCCTTTAAGATTTTCACTAAACACTGACGACACGAAAACGCAAAAAATATCCAGAAATACCGACCAATTTCAACCAATCCATCGCCGTCTGGTGCTCGGCGGTTGGCGATTTTCAATTTTTTTTATAATATTATTAAACGTTTTTTTAACTTTTGTAATATTATTTAAGTTTTTTCTTTCTTTTCTAAAGACAAAACCACACAGGAGTCCGGGCTCGTATGATAATAGGCCGCGAGGCGCGTGTTTATTTATAACATTCATTTTCACGCCTGAAAGACTACAATGCGGCTTGATCGTAAAGCAACCCCTAAAAATTTTGTTTGCATTTGCGAAAGTAAATATATTTTTGAGGAATACTCTTTTTATTATGTATCTTAAAATAATAGTACAGTAATAAGAAACAGCTCGATTTCTTAAAATATATATCAACGCTTAAATTTGTATCATTATACAATGTTCTGACGTATTTGGACATATCTAAATGCAGTAATTATTAGTAATTATTACTATTTGAAGCAGCTATATAAAACTTATTAAAGTTTTTAAAAAACATAGAGATTTTCCTGATTAGGTAGAACATAATTTGTAATTTGGTTTTGCCCAATGTTAGTTACCCTTAGAGCGCAGAATGTACTTATAACGAAGTAATTTTTCTAGGTGCATCATGCTTACCCCGTAAACTATGAATAGTCCCCAAAAGACCATATAGCTTTTATCACACAATTATCTTATAAAAATATTGATAAATTCGCTATTCTTTAGTATAATTTTTAGCAAATCTATAATAATACGTACTCGTAGAGTGAGCAATACCAGTAAAAACAAAAGTTTATTGCACTGTCGACACGATACTATACTGATATTATGTAATCGCTACCTATCATAGCCCGAAATGATGCATATCTTTTTTGTTCGATTTTGTGATTTATTCTGAGTATAAAAGACCAGTCAGAGACAATCTAGAGTTAAGACACTTCGTTTCTCATTTTCCGCTCAATTTTCGAGACGTTTCGTATTGAGATTGGCGGATCGCAACACCGTGCTTTGTCTTGTTACCAGAGCGAGGAAATGAAAATTGTTCATTCCCTTAAATTGGAATCGAACACACAATCGCCGCGCTTATAGTCAGTTGGCTTTCTAAACAATCATACCAAAATGTTTTGATAAAAATGCAAGTAAGAGTACCGTCCGTTTACATTTAACTTTTATATTCCTTGTTATATTATATTAGTAGCGTACATTTAATTTAATATTAGTGTAAACAGAAATCATATTGAAGCTATTATAAAAACATTTTTTTTAAATAATTTTATACAAACAATTTAAAAATATATATATTTTACATTCATACCTACTTGCAATTACACTTTTTACTGTGACTGTGTGATTTTTCTGAACTACTTCAGTATCGCAAAGAGATCAGTGAATTATGCAATTATAAAAACTGTAAGGCCAGTCATGAAAAAAAATCTGTTATTTTTTTCAGCTTAACGTTGCATACAGCAGGTAGCAGGGCAGGCAGAAGTATCTGAGTGTTAAGACACTCCACTTCCCGCTTTCCACTGAATTCTGAAGGCGAAAATCAACGCCACGCTTTGCCTCCACACCCGAGCGAAGAAATGAAAGCATTAAATGTTTAATTTCCTCGAGTGCGAATCGAACCCGCAACCTGTCAGGTTTACAATAACACGCTAAGCGCAGAGGCTTAGGCCAGAATTAACCTTAGTTTATTTAATTTATGTTAATATTTTAACACGAACTTAACAAACAACTTTAACCTGTAACATAACACAATAAAGTACGTATATTTCTACATACGTAATAACAATATAATATTACACAAATTACAGAAAGTAGAGAGAGATGTAGCCGACAATAAATCATACGTTCTGTCGACTCCTGATTAGGAGTTGGGTTAAAAAGATGGACGCGATCAGTGCTGAGAAACAACTCACGCGACGTCTCGTATCCGCGTTACACTGTACTCGTATGTAGGGTTGACGAAAAGTTCCTAATAATAAATTAATTCTCTATTGTTCATTTGTTTGTTTTATTTATTATTATTCCAAGGCGGAAAGAAAAGAAAAGGTGAAATTGTGAAGCGGGCTCTAGAACTTTGCAAGATTTTAATTCTACGGGCTTACTTTTGGGTCACAGTCGTGGCGCAGGGGCACAAAGTGTGATTGCAAAATCGACTGGTTGTGGGTTCGATCCCCACTCGAGGAAATGAAATATTTATTTACTTTCATGTTTTAATTTCTTCGCTCTGGTGTAGAGACAAAGCGCGGCGTTCCACCTCTCAACACGATATGAACTCGGCAGAAAGTGGGGAACGGTGTGATACAGCGTGAAGCTGATTTTAACTCTCTGGTCTGGTCACACATAAAATTCTTGAAAACAAATTATTTTCTAAAATTACATTTGGATTAACAATAATACACTTTTGCACCACAATAAAACGTCAACTGCTTCCAAAGACAATAGAAAATATAAATAAAAACACAAATAAATATTGAAAAGACACGTTGACAACCATGACGCTTACAATATAATAATAGCAATAAAGTATTTGTATAAAGGAAACCGGCACGCATGGCGGGTATCATAGTGTTACAGCTTTATTTAATCATTATTTATGATAATTTTGTGAATAACAAAGTATAAATTAATTGGGGTGTACACTTTTACCATACAGTCGTATGGCTACATTCATAAGCTGTATTTACGTAGGCCTAATCTGATAACTTCTATAGAATTTTGTAAAATATTACAATCATTATCTCGGTTTAACATCTAATTTCATGGCTGATATAATTCTTCTATTTTATATCTTAAAATATGAAATATATTTTATATATCACATTGTGTTTGTGAAATCTCTATCACTGTTCGAGAGAAACCGGTGAGTTATAACTATATTTGAAATATTTCGACTAGTAGGTTTGGAGGTTAACGTTATTATTTTTTTTGGCTGTATTTGAACAAACGTTTATAAAAAAGTTTAACTTATCACATATTAATTAATTTGTCTTCACCCTGTTTCTCGCATATACCCTAAGGTCCGTTCTCCTTTCCACCAGAGTTCGAGACATTTCGGCATGACTGGTGAACTCAACGCCACACTGAGTCTTATCAGAGGTAACGAAGAAGTAGGTATCGAAACAACAGTCGATACAGATGTAAAATGTTAACGGCACTGTCTTCAGTCGAACACGCAGAAAGTAGGCTTACATTTATTTGCTCCCAATATATATACGTTATATTACAATAGAAAAATGTACTAATACATTCTTATTTGCTTATACAATATACACTATATTTCCTATTAATATTACATAACCACCGACGGATCCGGCGGAAATGCTTAATGAAGCGAGGAAAACCGTTTAGGTATAGGCTGTCAAGCGAAAAATAAGATTCAGAGTTATACAAGATTAAAATTGAACATTTATAATTAAGGGTTCCTTAATAAAATATTAATTAGACAAGAACAAAAAATCGTACATTTTCATCGAAGTGGAAACGAAAATTATTTTGATTGCGTTTAAGCACGCAAATGTAATAACATAAATAAATATTGTAACAATGCATTCTTAGAGTCGATTGCCCTTAGATTTAATTGTGTAAATCTTTTGAATGGAATTTGATTATAAATATTTTTTAACGTCATAAAAAATACTGTAAACTCTGATCCATTTGATCTAATTTTTAATTGACAGAAGACAATCATTTGTGCCGTGTGATCCCGGCCTAGAATAGGATCATCCTGGTACTGGTGGTGT
>DWAO01004234.1:0-13065 GCA_018230605.1 Heliconius congener
TCAGGTGACCCGCACGCTCGTTTGCCGTGTCTTTTCCATAAAAAAAAAAAAAAGAGCGTGGAAATGAAAATATTAAATATTTCGTAGTGGGAATCTAATCTATAACTTGTCGCGCTTACAGTCGCATACCTCACAATAGCTGCAAACGTTACTGGCTTTCAAAGCAGTTAAAAGCAATTATTCTTGATTTGATAACCCTCACATATACTTGGTACCCAAAAATATTAAATAAAGGGTGGTTTAATATAATTTAATAAATGTTACAAAACGACTGAAAAAAGAAATCTTGATTGATAACTTTAAATGATAACATAATTTATTTACGGCGCTTGGCATTACGAATATTAAACATTAATATTTATTAACTATCTTTCAAATAATAAAAAAAAAATCCGGTATTTATTTTAAAAATGTACATAATAATTAAAACTCTTCTACATTGCAGTATCTAAATATTTTTTATATATAAACCCTATATAGCTTTATAATTTAAGAAGTTTATTAGGTCACTTTATGCGTCTTGTTAATATGTTGCTGTAGGGCAGAGGCCCCTATTAATGAGAACGACTGGATTGTAAACATGGGGGCAATTATTTCGATTAGCTATAAAAAATAATGGCAGGCTAATAGTCCTAGCGTAGTTGTTACGTATGAGATTCTAAGAATATTTTTCTGTTCAAGTTTATAGAGAACGGGTAAATTTAATTTACATTTATATTTTAATTTCTTCGCTCTGGCGTCGAGGCAAAAGCCCGGCGTTGAGTTCCGCCACTCAACACGCAATGCCTCCAGAATTCGGAAACTGGGGAACGGAGTGTTTTAACGTAAATCTGAGTAAATTTTATATGAAATATTTGTAGACAACCTTTTACTACTTTTTGACTTGTGTCGTAATAACAAGAATTATTTTAGGGAATCCGATTTCCATTCAATTTTGTATAAAAAATATGTATAAAATAAGTGTTTTTTACTCTGATTGTATGGTTTTTGTCTGTTCTCTGTTTGTGTCTATTTTTTTGCTACACGCGGTACTTAGTGTTGACACACTCCGTTCCGTTTTACATTCTGTGATAATGTCATCGTGCAGTGGGATAACTGCAATGGTAAGTGGATACGATATTCACTCCGGAGAATAATTGTATTTTAATTATTGTTATTTTCCAAACCAAGTAGACAAAGCGCGTCGTTATGTTTCACCACTGAACACGCAATGTTTGGAAAATCGGGCGGTGGATGGGAAACGGAGTATCTTAACACCAGGTTCCCTCTGTCCACTCTGCTCTGCGATAAAAAGCTAGAGCTGTTTTATATTTGTTTAACCTAACTATAAGAATGGAATAATAAAATTACATCATCAATTGCTCACAGATCAAATTCCTCCATAATTGTATTTAACTCACATGATTTATGTCAAATCTCATCTTGACCTGTATTTTGGGGATCCATTACGCAAATATTTTTTTTAATAATCAGCAGCAATAGTTTATAAAATTGTTCATTATGACTAATTATCGATCGTTAATAAATCGAAACGTCACTATTATTTTTTATATACTTTTTTTTTAATTTAAAAGAGAATGTTATTTAGTTTTTATGGTCTAGAGTTTAAAATAATATTTCATTCCGTAGTTTCATATATTATGAGTCAACTGTAAATCAGAATGATACCTGCATAAATATAAAAATATTTTCGTCGCGAAAAAACATATTTGTCTACCAAATCTGGGTCATCATAATTTTAACGAATACTTTAGAAAAATCTAAAATTTTTAACAATTTTAAATTCTAAAATTTTTTTGATTTCCTTCCTTAATTATTTTAACGAGAACTTTTTCAAATATTATTTCGGAATGCATGTAAGTATACTAGTCCGCCTAAGATTTACTCGGGTAGTATTGCTTTTATATATAATAAATCTATTATTTTAATAGTTGAATCAGCTTCACGCTGTATCCCGCACACAACAGGTTAGGCAGAGGAAACCTAGTGTTAAGATATTCCGTTCTCCACTTTCTGCCGAATTCTGGAGGCATTGCGTGTTGAGTGACAGAACTCAACGCCGCGCTTTAAACTTAAAATAAACACAGTTAAGTATTAATAAGTAACATTTGTTTCAATACATAAATAATTAGATATTTTTTTATTACTTACATAAATTTGTCATAAATTACATTCTTAGTTATATTAGTATTTTATAAGTAGTTTTAGCATAACGGTCAGTACAATTGACATGAATCAAAATTGTGCAGGCAGCCTAATAAAATTTTAGTATTAATATTTTTTAATTCTCAGGTTAAGGTTCGATTCTCATTCATGTTTGTGTTTTATATATTTTTGGCGTCCAGTTGACAGTCAATATATTGGAACATATTGTAAAAATTAGTGATAGAAGTTAAATAGCTTTTAATAAATTTGTTAAAAAATGTTACAGATAATTATGAACAATCTTATAAAATTGTTTAAAATATAATTTTATAATAAATTTAAAATAAATGTTTTTTTAAATAATCTTATTTAATATAAATGTAACATTCCATAAAATTATTTACAGTAATATCTGACATATCCTAAACTTACACTATAAATATTTGAATTGGATCTTCTCTTTGAGCTGTATTTAGCACGGCGCTTGTAATCTAAACCCTTTTTATGACCAAAGTCGTAAGTTAAAATGGATCTAGTGATATTATTTGTCCTTAGCACGACGTATATAATAAGTTTGATGGAATTTTGTTATATGTGACTATCAACTCTGAATTAATATTATTTTAATTAAATTCTTATTTTAGTGTATTTTTATGATATCATAACTATGCAGCTTTTACCACATATTTTTAACATTTTTTTATTAAGTGTTATTCCACACTTACGAAACAAAAATACTTATTTGGAAAACGTATAAAAATTTCAACGTAGCCGTGGAAACCGACCAGGTGCTCTGACCACTAAGCCATACGTTCCTGGTCGGCCGGTCCGACCAGGAGGTCGGTCTCCAGTAGGTTCGAGTTCCGCTACGTTAAAATTTTCATACGTTTTCTAAATAAATATTAAAATAAATGTTTTTTTGCCAATAAACTGAAAAAAAAACGTTTAAAATCTCTTAACTACTGCACCATTACTTCTATGTTCATATTACGACGCATGATGCAATGTTTAATTCCTGTGCCTACACAAATTCTGTAACCTTAATGAAATAATGTTCAAAACAATTTCAAATTGTCATTTTAACCTATCTTGAATTGAAGACAATTGAAGTAATGGCTATTTGTGGTAAGCAATGCTACTAATATTAGATATATTACGTATCTATTAATGTTTTATGACACTGTCACTGTTTCATTTTTTCCTGTACAAAATTTAACTTTATTTGAGTGATTATAGTTAATTTAATAATACGTTCTCTATTAATTAATATCGTCAATAATCAGCTTCCGTAAACTTTTCTTTAAATTTCATGTACGTTTTTTTAACATCAATGCAAAAAATAATAATATGACAATGTTAGATCTATGATTGTCAAATAATCAATTGGCCTTGATAAGCTTAAACTTTGATCGATGATAGAAATTTTAGTTCTATTTAAAAGATGTAAATGTTGTTCATTTTTAATTTTATGGATCGTTAATTAGGTATTGTATAACTTGTTTAGACTAGGACTCTAGGTGCTGGTGAATGATGGGGACCTCTCACCTCTATAGCTATTTTTGTTTAAATTATGTATTATGTATGTCAGTTCATTTGCATTTTTGGCAGTCGAAAACAATAATAAAACGGCTTTATTTCCAATGTGACTTAATGAGATTAAATTCTTTCCTCAGATTATTTCCTAAAATTACACAGCGTTGATGTAAAAAGTGTTAATGTATCGGTTCGCCCGCCAACTGTTGTTATAAATAAATAGAAAAAATGTTGCCATTCAAACGTGATCTTTATTCAATCGATAAAAAGTTCAATTTAGTCTAGAGTGAGTTTAAATGCGCAAAAAATGCATTAGGCCGGTACAGTTAAGATGGGATGATGCACACCGTCACTGGTATTCTTTTTAAATTTTAGACAAAATTTCATTTATAGGTAATACAAGCAAAAAGTATTGTATAGAGGCCATTTGTGATTTAACACACAAAGTGTGATTGTAAAATCGATTGGTTGTGGGGTCGATTCCCACTCGAGGAAACGAAATATTTATTTACATTTATATTTTCATTTCTTCGCATTAGTGTCGAGGTAAAGCACGGCGTTGAGTTCCGCCATTCAACACGCAATACCTCCAGGACTAGGAGGACGGAGTGTCTTAACACTAGGTTCCCTCTGCCTACACTGCTGTGTGCGGAGTACAGTGTGAAGCTGATTTAATTTTTTTAAGTATTGCTTGGAATGAATTGTTATTTATTATTTATAATTCATTTCTTCTCTCTGGCACCAAGGCAAAAGCCCAGCGTTGAGTTCCTCCACTCATCACACAATGACTCCAAGAAATCGGTGGAAAGTGAGCAACGGAATATATAAACACTACCCCTACTATATGCGGAATACAGCGTGATTTATTTAAATACAATCCTAGGGCATACACAACAAATATGTCAGCGTTAACGTTAAATTACAATAAAACTAAAAGAGAAAATAGAAATAAATACATAATAAATCATAATAAAACGCAAAATAATACTAGTTTAGTGTGCAACCACCTCATAAGCGGCCGGTACGTTTGATCTGTTGCAATTACAGTTTTACAGTGATCGTAAACAGCAGAATGCCAGGTAAGCCTTATTGTTGTTTTACCCTCAACATTTAAATGCACCGCAAAATTCACAACCCTTATTCCTTTCACAATAAGGCTCTCTTTCGAGTGAATTAATTATAGTAAAAACTATTTTGTACGCTGTATAGGGAATCTTTCGATATCAATTAAGCTTTAAAACTATAAACTGTAGGTTTAGTTTACTCTAGAGCAGTTTATAACAAAATTTTGCTGACTGTGCAGGTAAATGTTACTTTGTGGTAAGCAATTATAAGTCTTGTAGTATGTAGATAAGGTATACATTTGTACATTGTTATCATTTGTGATATATACTAAGTTGGTTTCGTCCAATTGTAATGAAATTAGAGCGTGATGCGTGAAAATTGCATGCTTTTTGCAACGTTACCTGTCCCATACACAATATTCGATAAATTTTGTTTATTAAATGAAAATTGTAATTTATAGTATTTTTTTCATTTCATCAGGATAATCAGGCTAGTGTTTAGACACTCTGCTTCCCAATTTCCACTTTATTTTCCAGGCATTGCGTGTTGTAATAATGCTGCGTCAATAAATAATAATTCATTCCCTCGAGTGGAGATCGAACCCACAACCGTCCCATTACAGTCACACTCTTGTACGCCTGCCTGCGCCACGACGGCCTCATTCTCACTCAATATAATTGTTTTTACAGTTATTTCGTAATATGACAAATAAAAATATTGAAAATACTGTTATATTACTTTGTAATGTTTGATATCATATTTGACTTGGGAGACATGTTAAAATTTATTTTTTCTTGTGTGATTTGAAGCAGTAGTAACCTATACGTGCATTAATTTAGGCACTGTACCACAATGGTGTTCATTTTATAACTACTGTAAACGTGTATGCTATTTATTAGATGGTACATTTTAAATTATATATTGAATTGAATTACATGTATGTATGTATGTATCATTTACAATTTTCTTATGGGAAACATGTATATGTCTTTTTTCCATTTATATTAAAGGCCGGTATGGTAAAGTGGGACAACGTGTGACTCTAACCGCGATGGATACTAGTACGAACTCACTCTGTAAATGATACTATACTTAAATTATTTTCATATCTCCGTTCTTATAGACAAAGCGCAGCGATGATTTCCGTCACCTATCGCAGTCTCCTGTGTTTCCCTCTAAATAAAAAAAAAACGTATTTAAAAGATAATTTGATTATTCTTTATGTTTTTATAGCTTTAAAGTCTCTGGCTACACATAGTATTTTTATTGTCGCTTTTGCCATGACGAGTCTACATTGTCTTATTCTTTGTTTATTTGCTCACAGAAGATAATTTTAAAACGTGAGTATTGTAAGTCTATACAGTGGAGTGGTTAAACGAGTAAATATGTCAGCGTTAACCTTATCTTCAACTTAATGCGAATCTGTAGTTGCTTGCAATATGTACAGTGGACAGAAAAAATATTTTTATTTATATATATATATATATATATATATATATATATAATCATATATATATATATAATCAGGTAGTACTTAGATAATTGTGATTGTTATCTTCAACTTTCTTTGCGTAAACTTTAAAAGTAAAATGGAAAGTGTCGATCTTGTAAAAAATTCGAACCTTTTTAGGTCCACTAGTTTCTTGCATTCGGTGTCTGTTATAAATTCACTAACAATTTATAATATCGATTTAGCATTTTTTTAAGTTTCACGCTGTATCCCGCATATAGCAGGTTTATTTAGTACTTTATAATATTAAGACTTAATGTAAATTAAATACATATTACACTAAATATGTCTCAAAGAACGTAACGGATCAAGGAGCTGAACAAATAAATTTGTTTGAAACAAAATCAGGCAATGCAGTTGTTCGTTTTTCCAAGTTGATTTTATGTTCTCCTTGACTGTAGTAATATTTAAGAGCCTGTGACATTCTTAAAAAAATCTTAAAGTGATAATAGTATCTATATTTTTTAAATTCACACTTATTTGTACAAATATATATGACGTTTTTTTTCAGTTTCACGCTGCATCCCGCAATATCGGTTAAGCTTAATGCGAGTTAACAAGCAAGGTAAACAAAGAGAACCGCGTGTAAAGGCACTCCGTTCCCCATATTCCGCCAAATTCCAGAGGCATTGTTAAGTGGTATTAAAAACCTATTAGTATATTTCTTTTACATTTTTTTAGTAGTTACTTTTAAAAAACATATATTTACAATACATTTAATAAATATATTTAATTAATAAATATATTTAATTAATAATATAGCGAGAATGTTTTTTATGTAAGCCTTCACCATAATTTATAAAGCCTAAGGTTTTTTTTCATCTAGACAAAGATTAATTACATTTTATATTGAAAGTAATTTAAAAGAAATACAGGTATGAGTAAATGAATAAGTTTCACTACTTAGGTAAAGGATTTAACCGTTTTTTGCAATAAATAATATGTAAGCACCACGTCGCTTTAATCGTCTTTCAAATATCAAATATTTTTACTTATTATCCTTTTAAGGTAGGCTCGCTATAAATAATGGTATTATATTATTTTTAACTTCACATTTATAACATACATGGCAGGGTAGGCAGAGGGAACCTGGGAGCCTAGTGTTAATATACGTCGTTCTCATTATGACATTTCCGTTCCCCACTTTCCGCCGGAATCTGGAGTAATTTCATGTCGAATGACGAAACTTAACGCCGTGCTTTGCCTCGTTACCAGAGCGAGAAAGGGAAAATATTACATATATCATTTTCGTGATTTTTGCGTGGTTAAGTGGGAATCGAATCTACAACCTGTCATGCTTACAGATGCACGGCACGGCACGGAAGCGAGTCGAGGCGTAAAGGCACTAGGCCTTTACGCCTCGACTCGCTTCGAACGCAAGTATGAGTAATATCGAATGCGCGAATTCATTTTACTTTCTTCTCATACAATAGATAATATTTAATTAATTTAATATTTTGTATTTAGTTGTTCAATTAGAAATACTAAAATATATTTTCTTTTACTTTCAGTCTTTTTAATTTATTGAATTGGAACAATATAAATTCAAAGATATTTCCGTATAATTACATTAGCAACAGCTACACGATTATAAATATGTACGCGCATACGCTTATAAAATGGAGAGGACACGTCTGTCTCGTTAAAAAAATAATTTATTCAAAGTAATGTAGGCTTCTTAGTAAGGGTTAAAGATGAACTAGTGCAGTATCGCTAGCACGCCCTCCAAACCGACCCTTCCCCTACAACGAATCCTATGGAATACTTACAAACGACTTAAAGCAAGCCAGTCTGGTTTTGTATTTCCCACCGCGCGGATCGCAGGCGCGCCACTACATCTACACTCACGACTTTCAACGTTTTCATTTAATCCCGCTTTTTATACTATTATCGGTATTTATATTTATAATTTTTTTTCATCAAGTTCCAAAAGTTTCCTTTAAAAAGTTTTGTTTTGAGCGCTTTTTTTTGTGATTATTTTGTGTTTTTTTTTCCTTATTCTCGTGCTCGTTCGCGACATGTTAATAAAATTTTGGTTGTTTTTCAAATTTTGTGCCGTGATGTGTTGAAGATTGGGTGAAGGAGTAGTTTTTGTGGTATAATAGTACTGTTCCGGCATAATGAAGCTTTTTTGGAAAGTTTTGTGCTTCATACTTTTGATGGTAGAGACTGTAAAGGGCAACTGGTGGTAAGTGAGCCTATAATTATATGGACTTCACAGTCATTTATTAATTAGTTTTTATTGCATTTATAATCAAGATAATCATATATTATTTACCGGTGTTCGCATCTCGTTTTTATCGACAAAAAAGTAATTTATTATAAAACTTGTTTCTTGCAAACTTTTTTCTACCTCTAATATAAATTCAAAGCGGAAGTGAATCACTGCATGAGCGTTGAAGTAAATACTTCAAGAGTATTCAAGAGAGACTTCAAGAAAGACGAAAATAGCTGGCAACTTTTTGGGTTATCTAAAAGTAGTATTGCCCAATGTAAATAATTATGTTTACATTTCGCTAGTACGGTGTTTGACATGTGGTTTGAGAACAAAACACGATTTATGATTGATGCATTGCAACGGATATTTTGGAAATTATAAAGTGTATTTTTTTTATATTATGTTTATATTTAAGACATAATGCGGGGTAGGGAGACTGTTTAAGTAACATAGTGAAAGGTCACTCGGTTCTGTATTTTTTCATTATAAATATAATCATTTTCGCAAATGAGATTTGAACCCATAACCAAAAAATTAAATCATTTACTTAATAGAAACAAGCAAAGTTAATGGTTGTTTCATCATAACATTAAATGGCAACTAAAAGCTTGTCTTTATGACTTCCTCAGACTGTCGGGGTATTTTAGAATAATTCTATAGTCGAGCGCAAATATTTAAATGTTGTAATTTTACAGTAAACCTATAATTATTACAGTAGATTGTTATTATTAAGGCAATGAAATGTCAAATTTATATTATATAATTAAGATACATTCTGAAAAAAAAAATTAAATTATAATCCAAGCCTCTAACTTATCACCTATTCCAACCTCAGATATGTTTTATAGAAAATAATAAAAAAATAAAAATATAGCAATGAGAGTAGAGAATAGTAAGGGAGCAATATTCATTTCTCCACTATTCATTAACAGATGTTAAGTAGTGAGCCGCGGTATTTAAAGCCAACGTTGGTGTAACAAAACGGAGGATACACTTTTTAATATTATTTTTAATTTTTTTAATAAATATTACAATACATCGTCATTATAAAGTAAATAATGCTATGGCCTCTCTTCCTATTTTCAGCCGAATTCCGTCAAATGGAAATATTACGTGTTAAGTGGCGGCACTCAACGCCGCGTGTAAATATGAAATATTTCGTTTCGTAGGGGGAATCGAACTCACAACCTGTCACGTTTACAGTCACACGCTTGTGCGCCACGACTTCTTCAAGCCAAGCCTCTTGTTATTAAAATACTTTCGATTATATTAAAATTTACAACTAAAGTTGAAACAGATACCTCTCAACATCGTGATAAATACCACAATAGGGTTGATAGAGAGAATTTATTGTTAAGATTTTAGGTTCTCCACTCACCGCCTAAATTCGAGACATTAATGCTTTTTTTAAAATTGTTTACCACATTTTAAGGGTCACGGGTGCCGTAGGAAAGAAAGGAAAATCTAGATAACGTATAAAACTTTTAACGTAGAGCAATTTGAACGTTCTTAGAACGTATGGCTCAGTGGTCAGAACGTTGGACGGTTTCGGTGAGAGGTGGGTTCAAATTCTATTTTATAATTCAGCGGCTATCTGTAAATAGCTTTTTTGATTTGATTGCAACTAATATTAATTTATACTATTTAATTATATTCATTCTCATCATTTTAATATTTCTAAATAGTATTTTATTACCGGGAACTTAGTTGTAATAAAATTCTCTATTAATAAAAAAAAGGTTTTAACACTTATTATTAATACAAAAAAGTTTTATAATAGATTTTTATAGTATGAAGGATAGGTGCAGGTTCAATCACGGCTGCAATCCACACGCTTTCGTTCAAAGGGATGTCACGGCAAGTTTGTTCAACGTCTGTATTGTTTAAAACAATTCTTGTCCAAACATACATAATGCAATGCAAGGTTAACTTTCAACTTATAGAAATGGTCACGTCCTGTTTACACGTTGTACACATTTTGTAATTTCTTCTAAACTCTAATACTGTGGATTAACTAATATAATAAAATCATTGGATGTTTGGAATCAGAAACATTATCAGTTATTTTCGCATCTCACACAAAATATATCTTATTATAGTATAGGGAGCGGAGTGTAATAACAGTAGGTTCTAAAGGAACGGTGAAGCTTAAATAAAAGTGAAGTCCCTTTAATTTTTATTTAAATCAAATGAAAATTAAAACACATTACAACAATTAAGCTAGCGGCACAACGTCTAACTGCAAATGGAATGAATAATTTTCATTTCGTTGCATTGATTTCCGCAATTAAACACGTAATGTCTCGAAAATTCGGTGTCGAGGAGGTTCCCTCGGTCTACCCTGCTATGAGCGGGATGCAGCGTGAAGTAAATAGACCTAATATGTAGGACTCTTTTTTCTTTGGACTGATAGAGTAGAATACGACTATCGTATGGCGTTTGTAGTACTCATCATAAATTGCTTAAGTATAGGACAAATGAAAAAAAAATATTTAGTAATGGTACTTATTAGACAAGTTAAGAAAAAAAATATTTTTATAATCAACATTTTATAGGCCTATATATAGGTTATTTGATAAGACTTGATTCATCAAATTACTTTTTAATGGACTTACATTACAACTAGTCACGGCCAATGAACTGAGTGTTTTTTTTTAAATTTTATGTGTTTATTGCAGATAATAAAATAATAATTTAAATTACGACTTTATTTTTTTACTAAAATCTTTAATAAATAATGTACATCTTTTCTTAAATATATAGTATAATAATTTTTACATTTTTTTCTTCAATATTATAAGTGGATTAATATTTATGAAGTTGCAAGCTGGTCTTTTACTTTGATTTTGATTATTAAGAAAAATAAATTATATAACACTGTATAAAGCTTAGCTAAGGCCAATCGTGGCGCAGGAGCACAAGAGTGCGGCTGTCAATGCAACAGGTTTAGGGTTCGATTCCCACTCGGGAAAATTAAACATTTATTCTCGCTTTGGTGAAGGGGCAAAGCTCAGTGTTGAGTTTTATTATCCAACAGGGAGTGTCTTAACACTAGAGTCCCTCTTCCTACCCTGCAAAAAAATATAAAAACTTATACTTATACATTATCGATGACGTTGGTAATCGGGTATAAAATTAAATATATGATTCTTGATACAAAATACTATCACATTTATATAGCACAGTAATTGCACTTAAGGAATTACAAGAACTTAATACAATTAACATGGTTATGTAATAAAATAGTGTTATTCCACAAAGAAGAAACTACTCAATATTCTATGGACTGTGTGGACATCGGGCCCATCGCGTTGAAGGAGTTTAGAGGAATGCTTGGGACTTGCAACCTAAGTGTAGACTTAAAGGCGCTTTGTAATACATTAAAGCTCTGATCAGACAAACCGCGACGTTGAGTTCCGCCACTCAAGACGTAATGTCTCGAAAATTATGCGGAATTAGGTGGCTGGGGATTCATGTCTAAATACTAGATTCCCTCTGTCTGCCTTGCTGTGAGAATAAGCGTTATTCACTTTTCTATTATAGAAGTTATTAAAGTACGAATACTAACGGAACCGGAAATCAACCACTAATACCGGTAATTACACAGAGGCACCGCCATATATCCTACTTTCTTTTCACGGCAAATCTTTTGTATATCTTTTAACGAATATAACATCAGTCGTACATACATGTTTGTCAACTGGGCTTTGATGTAGGCGATATCCGCGCACTAAAATTATTTATACCCTAGCACCGGTACGGAATAACTTTCACTGAGCTTTTGTTACGCGTTTTGTAAACAATACCATGTTGAGTTTTAGTTTAAAAATAAGATATATGAAGGTACTAAAGTTGTAGTGTTTATGACGTATGGTCTCATGTGAGGCCACCGTGGCGTATTGGAACAATAGATCGTTGTGGATTCAAGTCTGAATCCAAAAAAAAACAATTTAAATATTTTCTCATGCTCGAATTAATAAAAACAAGCGCTGCGTTTCGTTAGTCAGTTAGAGAATTGACCGTCTGGACTGTAGCTCTTATTGCCAACCCTGTTATGTGCAGATCCTACGAAGAATATAGGGAACATCTTGAGTTAACGTGCAATTAAGAGCTTTGTATGTTAATTAACACTCAATGGAATTAAGAAATTAATTTGATCATTTCTTTTGTGTTTCAATGTCTTAATCCGCCGTATAATATATATTTTTTTGGTTTTAGCTTCACGTTGTATACTGTTGTATAGTAAGGTAGGCAGTGGGAACCTAGTACTGAGACTCTTCGTTACCCATTTCTTGTCGAAATCTTGAGACATTGCGTGCGTAATGGCCGCACTTAACGCCTCGCTTTGTCTTATTACCAGAAGAGTAAATGAAATCTTATATAAATCATTTCCCCAAGCGAGAATCAACAATCGGAGTGCCGTTGTTTCCAGGTTCGCTCTATCTTACGTTCTATATGCGGGATATGGCGTACAGCAGGGTAGGCAGAGGTAGGATAGGCAGGGTAACCTAGCGTTAAGACACTCCGTTCCCCACTTTTTGCTGGAGGCATTGCGTGTTGAGTGGCAGAACTCAACGCCGCGCTTAGCCTCGAC
>DWAO01004235.1:0-13063 GCA_018230605.1 Heliconius congener
TTTGAACGCGCTAATCTCAGAAACTACTAGTTTGAAAAAGAAAATCTATTTAGCTCTAATGAGGCTTTACGTGTATGTCTTATGTTAACGGAGAGCAGAATGTCGTTAGTCTACGTTATCTTAGTCTAAACCTACGTGAGGCTAAAAATATATAATCAGCCTCACCTGTATCCCGTACAAAGCAGGGTAGGCAGAGGGAATCTAGTGTTAAGACAAAATGCATGTTGAGTTTCAAACGTCAACCCCACGCTCTGCCTCGCCACCAGGGCGAAGAAATATAAATTTCAATAAATATATAATTTCGTCGAGTAAGAATCGAACCCAAAAGCAGTCGCGTTTACAGGCCCACCTCATGCCCCTGCGTCATAACTGGTTTCGAAATCTCAAATATACATTCTCTTTTTAAACATCTCAGAATTTAAACATAAACGGCTTAAATGTTAGCTAAAATATATGAACAACAAGTTAATTATCGATTCGAAATAACCAATTATCGCATTTACCCATCAACCCGTATTTGTAGGTCGGCGATAACTATATTTCCACAACGTACAGACGGCAAGCATGACTACAGGATATGGAATCCGCAACTCATCAACTACGCTGGCTATGTCGAACCAGATGGGACCGTGTTGGGTGACCCGGCCAGAGTTGAGTTCACTGATGTATGTATTTTTTTATTATTTCTGTTTAATATGTTTATTTAGATAGATGTTAATACAAAACATTACAAAGTAGATCCGTTGACTGGTATATAAGTTTTTGGTTCACCTATTAATATGTATGTTTTTAGATATTTTAGATTTAATATGAAATATCAAAAAAAAATGTTAAAGTATTGGCGACAAGGTTATTTATATTTTCTGATATAAAAACAATCTTAGCCATGTAAAATATTTATAAACAAGGACAAAATATATTTTTTTATATTCTATATTTACCTAACTAAAGTTGTACTTGATAAAGTAAATAGTTGAAGAGTATTTTTAAATAGATCGTCACTTGACTCGAATTGACACACGTAAAAAAGTTATGGCATCGAGAGAAGTTTCGAAAGTTCACTTTGATGTCTATATATATTTAATGTTAGTTGCCATTATCTGTTTACCTACGCTATTTTTTAATATAAAAATATACTATATTAGTAGATAATATTACGTAATAAATATAAATAAGTTTCGTTAACGGCTAGTTAAAGTTATCGTTCTCAGTGGTTCAGGATTCAAATTTCGTAATCTAAACATAATATATAATATCAGATTAACTAGAAAACGGATAAGTATCGCTAATATGTTAATAATGAAGAAAATGCAAGAAAAAAATATATTATTTAACAATTTTCTTCTTCAATTACTCAAATCACAGGACCTTTAATAGTACAAAATTCACCATAAGCGCTAATATGAAAAGACAACAAAAACAACCCTTAAACAAATCGAGTATAATAGAGACGATGTTCATACGAAAACTAACGTTAAATAATTCTAAAATCGCTGGTACCCTAATAAAGATTCATTTACTTCGCAATTCTGAAATTGTTTGCCTTTTCTCTTGTAACGAAGGTTACTTTTTTGTTTATTCTTTCACGCAAGCAAATTTTAACTTTGTAATAGAATCAATGGACGATACAAAATAAAAATCTTTATACTTGAAAATGTTTTTGAAATGAAATGCACCTTGCAATTAGCTAAGATTTTTAGTGAACGGAAAAAAATTTAAGTTTTTTTACGAAAAGCACGAATGGCTACTATAATTTATAATTCGAGAGACCTAAAACCGACTGTTAATCTGAATTTTTCTTCCGTTTCTCCGAAAGCTTTAGGCTTGAATTTTTCTTTTACATTTTATGTAGTTTAGTTTTTCTATAAATATTTATGAATAGTTACTAAGATTTTTTTATATCGTTTTTCTATTAACGACCTATATTATGATAGCGTATAACTTGAGTGTTTTATTACATTTGACTATCACCTAATGTTATAGGAATTGGCATACTCAAATTTTCGACATAAAATTTAACATCATTATTTAAATGAACTTTTTAAACATTTAATGTATATTTTGTGCAAAACAAATTGCAAATCGTATTGAAATTTGATTAAATAAAATCATAAAATAGTTTGGGATTAGTCGGAAATGATATTTCCTGACTATATTTTAAATGACGTATTTCAATACCTGCGTTATTCAAGTACAGCATTTACATTATAAAAATTTATATTATTTGATTTTCAATTTTTTGTGTATAACAAAACTAAACTTGGTTTAAAACCAATAATGACTGTAACTGAATACTGACCAGCAATAATGGCTGGAATTAAGAACTGTGTCGCAATTATTATAGACTGCCTCGTGAGGCAGCAGACAAGCGTCAGTCGATATATACAAAAAATAATTATTTTATTATGGCCAGTCGTGGCGCAAGGACACAAAGTGTGACTGTAAAACCGATTGGTTCTGAGTTCAATCCCACTTGACGAGGTGAAATATTTATTTAAATTTATATTTCCATTTTTTCGCTCTGGTGTCTAAGCAAAGAGCGGCGTTGAATTTTGCCACACAACACGCAACGCCTCCAAAACTCGGCAAAAAGTTGGCAACGGAGTATCTTAATACTAGGTTCCCTCTCTTAATAATAATAATTGATTCGTATTTAGTCCTATTTAATTTTTTAAAATTAAATAGGACTAGGAAATTATTTTCCATATAAGAAGAGAAAAAATAATCATAAAAATATTTTTCTTAAACTTAATATATAAAATCTTAGATATGCATGAAGCTTGGATGGAAAGCGCCTCGTACAGCGTGGGACGTATTACCCATAGTGGTGTCAGCAGATGGTAGAGATCCAGAATACTTTGATATACCACGTGAAATTATAATGGAAGTTGAAATGGAACACCCACAGTAAGTAAAAATAAAAAAATAAAAAAATAGTTGTAGACCTTCACAGCGTAGCAGGATAGATTCACGTCATTACGTGGCAGAACTCAGCACCGTCCAATTCATGAAATTAAAAACCATACCCCCGATTAGACATCGAACCCACATCCATAGCAACGCACGATATCGTTCAGTACCAAGATTTCTTACAGACTATATAAATACATTCTAGAGAATCACTAATGTTTCTAACTTACTAATTCTCTCTACAAATTAACTTTGTAATTTCAATACCTTAAAACTCATAGAATTGTAAACTTGGTTAAAGTTGTAATTAATGATGCAAATGTTTCATGAACTTTGGGTTAAAATGTTTAGCGGCGTTACGCTGTTTTACAATCTTAATGTAAGCTTCGGATTTGTTTTACAAACAAAATATGTGTGTAGGTGAGTTAAGTTATGTTTTCTTGTTATTTTTTGGTATATTAAATATGTTTAATATGTGTCAGACACCGTGCTTAGTCTTGTTATCAATAAAAATAATTAATACCCACAAGCGGTAATCGAACCCACAACCGTCACGTTTATAGTCACACGACGTGCACTACGACGACATCTTGTTACATATGAACATAGTATATTATTATTATTAACTTTACTGTAATTTTTAGATACGACTGGTTCAAAGACCTAGGTCTTAAATGGTACGCTCTACCCGCTGTGTCTAACATGCGGTTGGATTGCGGTGGTCTGGAGTTCACGGGCACAGCGTTCAATGGCTGGTACATGGGCACTGAGATTGGATGTAGGAATTTGTGTGATTCTAACAGGCTTAATATTATCGAGGTAAAAAATATTTGTTAATCTATATACAGTATGGTTGACGAGTTGTGGCCTCTTGGAGGTGGAGATAGATGTGCATATTTGATGTTTGGAATTTTCTTATTTTTGAATTTTTTTATTCTTTTATTGTAGTCAAGTTGAAGCGTAACTTGTATCACTTTTTAAATATGTAACACTTAGAAATTATTGAATATTTATTTAGTTTTCAATTTTATTTCTCCTCTAAATTTAGTATTTATTCATAATTACGTTACCTATTTCATTAAAATATACATATGAAATGTAATGGTATAAACATATGTATTATATAAATACGGTATGTAATAGTATTGATAGAGTACTTTGAATAAAGTAAAAACAAGCAAGTAAAATAAAAAGATAAAAAAATTGTTATGATTTTTATAATTTTATATTGAAGCCGTCGTGCAGGAGTGTAGTTGCAGTTACCACTCGGGGGAGGGCAAAATATTAAATATTTTCATTTCCTCGCTCTGGTAACGGGGCAAAATGAGATCCGCCGCTCAACGCGCAATTCCTGCAGAATACGGTAAAAAATAGGGAATGGAAGTTTTTTAATGAAAACAGAGTGTCTTAACTCCCTAGTTCCTTATGTCTACCCCTTTATTTGCGGAATACAACTTGAAGCTAAAAATATATATAAGACCAAATCCAAAAAATATAATATCTCTGAAGTTGTATTTATAATATTTCTTTACAATAAAATAATAAAATTTTATTGTAAAGAAATATTATAAATACAACTTTATAGATAAAACATTTTAACATAACCATTTCAAATATAAAACTCATTTTACATTTAGCTTTCAATTTTGAAAGACCTGTCCTAATATAGAGTGGGGATTATTGTGTTTCCGTTACTTCAATTTGCTGGGTATCGTTAGAAAGCTCCTTGAAGTCGAGGTTTTATAAATTACTTTACATAAAGGACCTTTTTTAATATCGCTTTTTACATTTAAAACAACTGAACTGAACTTAGTATAGATTTGAATAGGTTCATTTTACTGCATATATTTTGTTTAAGTGGGCCATAAGCATCGTCAAGGGTTGTAGATTCCATTCTAAGTTAGGAGAATTATTGTTTAAAAATTATTTCATTTCATGGTCTGGTAGGGCAAAGCTTGGCGTTGAGTTCCGCCTCTCACTACTACACTATGACCACTATCCAGCGAGATAAGCAAAAGGAAATATTTCAAACCATAGCTTTAACATTACATGAAATAAGGACGTGTAGTTAAAACATTAATTATTTTTTTACAATCGATTTTATTATTTATTTCAAAAAATATATATAAAATCTATAAAAATTTTCAGAGTGTAGCCACAAAATTAGGCTTAGATACAAACTCATTCGTCTCCCTATGGAAGGATAAAGCGTTAGTGGAAGTGAATATTGCAGTGCTGCACAGCTTTCACAGAGACAATGTGTCAATAGTTGATCACCATTCCGCTTCCGAACAGTTCATAAAACACCTGGACAACGAAAACAAAAGCAGGTAACATTTATTTTTTATATTTTTTTATATATAGAGGAAAATAAAATCGATTTAATTGCACAGTGCAAAGTAAAATTTATTTTTTAATTCTTAAGTAAAACGTTATTTAATTGGCATTAATGGAATTACGTAGTATCAAGTTTTTCCAAGGATCAGGATTTAGCTTACCAGTTAATTTAAGTCTGTATATGAATATATTCCTAAGATTTAATTGTATATTTAGTAATAATAAAAATATTTTGCATAAAATTTATTTGACAAAAGAAACATTTTTATTTTGTTAATTTAATTTTATTCATTGCGCATTTTATATTCAAGCTACTCTTTGCAAATCAGACGTAACTGCAGAATCGCAGAGCGTCAGATTGATGTAAAATATGACCTTTTGTAGAATATGCTGAAGTTAAAATCGTAAAACGTCTTCTACTATCTTCAATATTTATATAATTTTGCTTTAAAAATATAAAGTATAGCTCTAGAGACAGAACATTACAAAATTAACATATCGCAATATGCCAAGTACTTACGAATGTATATTTTCTCTAACTTTGTCTGGCGTTCATTTATTTTCAAAGTAAATTCGCCTAACATCATTTAATTATTTTTAAAATTTTTCGATCGTTGCAAACCGGAGATGGATATTACATGAATATAGTTAAAATGTTACATTAATGTAGGTTAAATGTGTTCCTTAGCATTTTAATTATTTCTGGAAATGTATATCTACGTATAATTGGAAATTAAATTCCATTTTTAGGGTTTCGTGACTTTTAAGAAAAAAAAGACACCCTTATAAGTTTACTTTGTTGTCTATCTGTCAAGAGTCTTTATCTCAGGAACATACGGAGATATCGACGCATTGAAATTCAAACCATATATTTACTCAGATCTACGGTCCCATGATTTTCTAAAAAAAATTGAATTTCAATATTTACTTAAAAAAAGATATGGCCGCCAGTATCGCAAAATAATGCGTTTCACGATAATGTAAAGGGAATCAAAATTAATAGGGTACTTCTAGTGGACCTAGAATTATGAAAATTAGCATCGAGTATCTACAGATAGTACTAGTTCAGGAAAAAGTCCTACAACTATACATTTATTGGTAAATCATAAAAACCAATAGCCTTCAAAGGGGGCAAAATTTGATATTAAAGCCGCTAGTTCAAGTGAGGTATCAGATAAAAGGGCTCTGGCTTCGCCAACTTTTGTCCAGAACCTTTTTTAAGCGAACCCAACCCGCGCTTGTCCGTTTTTTTAAGTATGCCTACATTTTTTGTACAATTGTCGAGAACCAGTAACAGCCAATACTCCCTTGTTATTTTCAATTGAAAAATAAAGAAAAGAATTTTGCAGTCAATTTGTTGACCTAACACACTAATAAATACCAATCAAATACTACAAGACATGGTCATAAATTGAAGACTTGCATTAATTATGTATGACTTGTTTCTCTCGCTTAAGCTTTATAAAGATTATTTTTTATAAAGATTTTTTTAAACATAATATTTATAATATTTTTTGTCTCTGTCCTTTCCTCTAAGAATTTGTTCACAAAGTTCTTTATGATAATCGATTGAGTAGTTTTGACGTGAAAGCGTAACAAACAAACTTACATAACGTTAATAATATTAGTATGATATATAATCATAATAAATGTTTGATTATCTCTGTATAATTGTATATGTGAATATATCTACCTAATTGTAATAAAACTGATATGGATAATATTTTTTTAACTTTATACTTTATATCGCATTTAACAAGGTAGGCAGAAGACACCTACTGTTAAAACGCTCCGTTTCCAACTGAAATTATTGAGTCGCGGAATTCAACACCACGTTTTGTATTGTTACTCTGATAAGCGAGGATATGAAAATAATTTTTTTCCATGACTGGGAATCCAACCAATAACCGTCGCGTACATAGTTTGGACCGCTGGGCCTCCATGGCGTTTTTACACTTGTGAGATTGTCACACTGTAGACGCTTTCATCCATATATGTTATTATCCATATGTTCATCCATAATTTAAGAATTCAAGACAAGTCAATTGTCATTAATCATTAACTTTTTAATAAATTTTAGTTACTGTATATTTGATAAACATCATTATCATTTATGAACAGGGGAGGATGTCCGTCAGACTGGGTTTGGATAGTTCCGCCGATGTCTTCATCCCTTACTTCAGTTTTTCATCAAGAAATGGCATTATATTACATGAGGCCTTCATACGATTATCAAGTAAGTGGCATTTATTATACATATGACGTTAAAAAAATAACAAAATGTTAGTATTTTGATTAAAAACTTGTAAAATTTTAATTAAATTTAATTTAGTGTTTACAGCAAGTATAATATTTTAGTTTTTTCAGAAATAGTAATAAATATTAATAAACAATTATAAACCCACCAGGAGCCAGCATGGAAAACCCACCAATGGACCAAAGACGAAGGTAGACCTAAAACTAGAAAGTTCCATTTCAAGCAAATAGCTCGAGCTGTCAAATTTACATCCAAGCTATTCGGGCAGGCGCTCTCTAAGAGAATCAAGGCGACGATCCTCTACGCGACTGAAACTGGCAAATCTGAGCAATACGCTAAGGAACTTGGCACTATATTTGGTCATGCTTTTAATGCTCAAGTAGGTCCTTATCTTTATCGTTTATTTATATTCTTAGACGTCATTGATAGATGCAAAAATATTTCAATTAAGTGCATACAATTACTAACACTGATTTATAAAATAAGCATAATTAAAAATTAATGTTTTAAACAAATATAACATGTTAAAAGAACTGACGCTGAACGTACGACTTCCTGCTAGGCACGTAAGAATGAATACCTATAATTGTTTCCCCTAGTGGAAATCGAACCCGCAACCCTCGCGTTTTCAGTTAGGCCTCATAAAATAAAATAAAAAATATTGTATCACCTCAGGTTCACTGTATGTCAGAGTACGATGTGTTCTCCATAGAGCACGAAACCCTCTTGTTGATTGTCACCTCAACGTTTGGCAACGGCGAACCACCGGCTAATGGAGAAGTATGTATATTTCATTGATTAAAGAATTGTATGTGATTCATATATAAGTGTGGAATCAAAAAAATGGTTAATGAGAAATTTAAATTGATTTATATGTATATATATATATATTATACTCGTATTTTTTCATTTAGTAATAGAATATTTTTTTATTCAAAGTGCAATACTTCATAAAACCATTACAATTCCTTTGATAAATCAATTGAATTTATAGTCGTGATTAAGAAGAAAAATATAATTACATTTCTCACTTCCTAAGTTATAATAGCATAATAAAACTAGAAGTTGTTTTATAATAATATTTTATAACGCCTATAAAATGATTATAACCAATTATATGAGTGTGTATGTGTGTGTTATATACACAATGTAAAATGAATTCATAAACCATAATAAGTTATAGCATTTATCGAGATATAAAGAAATATTTTTTAAATATATTTAAAATAGTATTTTTTTAAATTGAGTAGTCCTAATGTTAAGAACTTTGTTTAATTTTATGCATCTTTTAAAAATGTTTCGTACGGAGAAATATATAAAATGAGAGAAATATTACCAAATATGATTATTCCAACAGTAAGGAGGTTAGAGCACAACGGTGCCCAACAATAAACGTCAAGACTGTGGGTTCGATCCCCACTCGGAGGAATTATTATTTTTAAATCGTTTTAATTTCTTTGTTCTTATTAAAAAAAAGCGTTATAAGTTCCGTCACGGACACATTAAAAAGAAAAGGGAAAATGAGGATCAAACCCTTAACTATTACTATTCCGATTAAGTGTCACTGCTCGAAATCACTCATCAACACATATTGTAATATATATACATATAAATAATTACATTTTTTTAAAAAAATGATTTCAACCTCATAATCAGAACCTAAAAAAACTCTCATCAAACTACCCTTGAAGTGTACCCTTTCTAATAAAAAAATAATTATCGCAATCGGTTGGCGTAATATTGAATTATTCGTCCAAGACTTATATGGTTTTCTCCTCATGGACAACATAGTCAGAAACTAGCAGAAATTAAAATGAAACCACACGGGAAGAACCAGTTTTCAAATAAAAAAAAGAATCATCAAAATCGTTTCACCCAGTCAAATGTTCTGAGGTAACAAACATAAAAAATAAAATACACTCGAGTTGATAACCTCCTCTTTACGGAAGTCGGTTAAATATCATTCTTTAAACGCCACATATGATGATGAGATAGAACAATATTTCCAATATGGCCATACATTTAGCTCATATTTAAACGATATAAGTTACAAAATAGGTGTTACTTTTCACATTTATTTGTCAAGTCATATATTTTACATTATAAGTTAAAATAATATGGTATTTCGCAGGGTTTCGCTAAACACCTGTGTCAGATGCTGTGTAATGAGAAGAAGAATTCTGGTGATCAAACTGATAGTGCCGGGTGAGTACTTACAATTTTTTTTTTTTAGCTTCACGCTGTATCCCGCACACCACAGCAGGGTAGGCAGAGGGAACCTAGTGTTAAGACACT
Source organism: Heliconius congener (assembly GCA_018230605.1). Lineage (NCBI taxonomy): Eukaryota > Metazoa > Arthropoda > Insecta > Lepidoptera > Nymphalidae > Heliconius > Heliconius congener. The sequence continues at coordinate 9,800 of DWAO01004235.1, forward strand.
CCGTTCCCCACTTTCTGCTGAATTTTGGAGGCATTGCGTCTTGAGTGGCGGAGCCCACAAATTTAGAAAATCTTTTAAAGTCATGTTACAATGTTTGGAAATAAATTCATTTGTTTACATTATATTTGTTTGTCCAACCAATCGTGGTGCATGGGAGCACGTATGTTACTATAAACGAGAGGTTGTGGGTTCAATTATCACTCGAGGAATTGAAATATATAATATTTTCATTTCTTCGCTCTGGTGTCGAGCTAAATCGAGGCGTTGAGTTCCGCCAAAACAAAACGCAATGCCTCCAGAATTGGGAATACTAGAGAACCGAAGTGTCTTCTGGTATGTGCGAGACACAACATGAAACCGACTTAACACTTTTGTATTAACGTATGCTTTATTTATAATATAGATATTTAAGTTTTTTTTATTTTAAATATATAATAAGTATACGTTAAAGTTGTATATATACTTAATATACAGTAATCTTCGTGATTTTGTGCATTAAAATAAATATAGCATAGGAAAATATGTGTCACCAAAGACGCACAATTGACAACTGTAAACATTATTTAACATTGCCCTGAATGTCATTTGAACCCACAACCATCGTGATCTAATACGAAACGCAATAACTATGCCTCGATATTTTAGCATAAATAATATTTTAATTTCTTTTAACAGCCTCACAAAATTACCGACGCCAAAATCTCTAATGCGTACAAACAGTGTGACCCCCAGCATCGAATATAAGAAGCAGCTTTCGCGTATGGAGTCAAATAAAACGAATGTTAATGATTATAAAAGGCAATTGTCGAGGCTAGAATCTAATAAGAGTAAGTTAAATGTTAACTTTAATTAAAAGTAAATCTGATAGTACTTATAGAAGCAATAAATGTGTTGCTACTTAAAATAAATGTAAGAAAAATAAGTACACCATGATAATTTATATAAGCATATGAATGTAAACGTGATGGTTGTGGGTTTGATTCCCCCCGTCATATATACGCGAATATAATATCAAGTTAAAAAATAAAAAAATAAAAAATAAAATTTCATTTTAAATAGTACAATATATTTTAGAACTAAAACAATAAATAAAAATTGTATAATTAATCGAGATGGAAGATTAGATAACATGAACAATTTCTAGAATACCGTCCGGGCGCTCTAATCACTAAGCTATACGTTCATATTAAGCTACGCTTCCTATAACCGCGCTTACAATTTATTTCTAAGAAGCATTTATTCATAAAGATTTTTCAATTCTTAATCTAAAATAACAATTTAAAAATGTCAAAATATTGCTATTTAATATTTTTCGTTTTATTAATTCTTTTTAGGTAGTATAACAGTAACATCATCAGCAGAAAACATAGGACCACTAAGTAATGTATGTTACGCAGTATTTGCACTCGGGTCTAGTGTTTACCCAAAATATTGTCAATTTGGTAAAACTGTTGATAAAATTTTGGAAGACTTGGGAGGGGAGAGACTATTGGAAGTAAATTGTGGTGATGAAATGTGTGGGCAGGAGCAACAGTTTCGTGTGTGGTCGTCTAATATATTTCATGTGAGTGTAAATGATTTATAAGATATTCTATGTTAAAAAAAATACAGCGTGAAGCTGATTCAATGTTTTAAAAAAATATTATAAAGGGTAATTTTATATTTTTATATAGAAAATCTGCCTTTTTATAGATATTGCGCAGTCTTGTGCTTTACGGTTGTAGTCTTAAAACTTGATTCAAATATTTACTTAAAAATTAAGTAATTAAGACCGTCCTGACGCTGCGGCAATACGTCTTTAAATTAACGCAACAGATGTGGGTTCAATTTCCATTCGGGGTTATCAATTTTGTTTTCTTTACCTCGCTCTTAGTACCAAAACAAAGTGCAGAGTTGAGTTACGCTACTCTACACGCTATGACTCGAAAATTGCAAAGAAGTGAAGAACGGAATGTCTTAACTTTAAGTTACATCTTTTTACATTGCTATAAACGGAAAACAGCAAATGAAACTAAATTTAAAATGAATAGTCATTTTCATACGATTTATTTATGAAAAAAAAAATTATATCGTAGGTTGCTTGCGAAACATTCTGTCTAGAAGAAAATGATATGGTAAAAGATGCTAAGAAGGCTTTCGGTAAAATGCCGTTGACTGAAGAAACTGTGAAATTCAGTCGAACTGATACCAAAAGAGATATGAAATCTGCCCTCGAATATAGTTATAAGAAGAATTTTATTACTTGCAAAATAAATGAAAATAAGTATCTTGGGGAGTCAACTAATGATAGATCTACCATATTTATTGATATGGAATCTGATGTAAGTATTAAATCTTGAACCATCTAATATTGTTGTGATGAAGTTTAAATCTGTTTTGAACATTTTTATTTGTAAGTTAATCGTATCAATAAAGTGTTGTGATATATACTAGAACACTTGTAGGTTCCTACTAGATATCTCGAAAAATACGTTATATTCAAAATTCAAAAAGCTATCTCTTACGATATAACAAACACAATTTTATTGATTTACTATAAACAACATCTACTTATTATACATTTATAAATTTAAAATATACATGAAGAAATATATACAGAATGTATATATAGAATGTATCTATAGATTTTAAATATGAAAAGTTTATTATATTATAAAAAGGCCAAAATACAATAAATATACAATTTTACTATTTATTTATTTTTTTAGTCGGATCTCAAATATGAACCCGGCGACCACGTCGGTGTAATGGCGTGCAATAGGAAAGAGATCGTCGACGCTGTGCTGGAAAGGTTAAAGGGGATCGATAATTTCGACAGACCCGTACAATTGAAGGTTATGAAGGAAACTCTTACGCCTACTGGTAAGGAATTAATTAAATTATTAATATTGATAATTTAATATTTCATTCAAGTTTTTTTATTTTTTTTTTTTTTTTTTAATATTTCATTTCCTCGCTCTGGTAACACGGCAAAGCGCGGCGTTGAGTTCCATCACTTAACACGCAATGCCCCAAAAGTTCTGCGGAAAAATGGAGGTCGGAGTGTCTTAACACTAAGATCTCTCTGTAACCCGTTGTATTGGCGTTAGAATGTGAAGATAAAAAAATAGAGGTCAGCAATGCTGACTTAATGTCCAACTGAAAACAATGGATTTGGTCCAAATCCCCAAAAATATTTTATGATTGAAATATAGGCGCTTTTCAGTCTGATACTACTACTACTACTACTACTACCTTCACGCTTTATCCCTAGCGGGGTAGTCA
>DWAO01004236.1:0-13063 GCA_018230605.1 Heliconius congener
ACCAGTCGGTTTTACAGTCACACTTTGTGCCACTGCGCCACGACTGGCCTGAATTAGTAAATATATAAAAAAAATATTTTGTTAGCTTTATACTATATCCCGCACATAGTAAAGTAAACAGATGGAACCTAGTCTTAAGACACTCTGTTACCATTAAAACACTTCCGTTCCCCCTAAAAAACAAATGAACCAAAAATAATACAAGTAACGTGGAGGAGGATGATCTTATCAAGTGCTTAATTAAAAAAGTAACCTTTATCTAAAACGCATATTAAATCTGCGTCCTTGATAGTAGAGAGTCTATGTGCTATGGTGATACATGTTCGCCCCTTAGCTGCTTTTTCTAAAGCTTCTGACACTACCTGGAAGCAAAAAAATGTCATAATAATTTTTATCTATCTAAGTATCTTTCTATATTATTAGTTAATTGCAGATGGCAACAAGATACTTTGTTTTACAGGAGAAATGGCTGTGTATATGTTTACTTACTCTTTCACTATTGGCGTCCAGGGCTGACGTGGCTTCATCGAGAAGAAGCAGTCGTGGTGATCTTATCAGAGCTCGCGCTATACAAACCCTTTGTTTTTGCCCACCAGATAACTGAGCGCCGCTTGAACCTAAATTCGTGTCGTAACCCTGGAAAATATGTAATATTATTGATATATTTTTATATTTATATATAGTTTGTTGGGATTATTATATTATATTTAAATTCATTATGTTAATACAAAGGCTACGTTAGGTTCTGTCACTTAACGTAATGTATCTTTGTACATCATGCTTCTACTAACTCAAAAAGAAAAAGATAAAATGATAGTACCTTAGGTAAGGAAACGATAAAGCTATGTATATTGGCAGCCTTAGCGGACGCGATGATCTCGTGCATTGTGACTTTACGGTTATTATCTCCATACGCTATGTTCTCCGCTATCGTGCGATCAAACAGAATGGGTTCTTGTTGAACTACCCCCAATTGTCTTCTAAGCCGAGGTATTGTCAAAGAAGTACGCGTGTCGCGGCCGTCCAGTTCCTAAAATAAAATACTAAATTAGTTATTTAGTATTATCTACGTAAATAAATGGTAATTTAAAAATTTATAATTATAAAAATTACGTACAACATTAGGTAGGTCCATTGCTCAATTTGCTAATTATTAGCAAATGTTAGTAACTAATTGTTCATATAAACAAGTGTCAGTCTATAATGAATATAAATTTAATACAATGTAGCTTCCCTTAGGTATGTTGAATAAATGCTTTGAAATCAAATAAGTAAAATTATAGATTCTTTAAAGGTTACATTTATTTGTATTATAACTAAGGGCCCGTATATTTCAAATTTTTAGGTATGATTTTTTTGCCGTAAAGCTAAATTTAAAATTGTACATATTAAAAAAGATTAACTAGCATTTTTCTTGAGCTTTTTTAATTCGTATTTCTCTTTCCCTTAACCTCCGTTCTCTTTCAAACTCTTTCATTCTTAGAATATAATCATCTTTCTCACAGTTTAAATATGCGTGTCTTTCTTTATGACACTTGTATAACAGAGGCATGTGCTTGTATCGACATACTTGATAGTCTAATAGATAATGAGCGCAATAATCTCGATATTTTACAGGTATCCGAGCCGATATTAGATGCTCATTACACGCAACCATTTCGCGTTTTACTCTCTTATATTGAAAACCAGCGTTCTCGTTAAAAGTTGGTTTATCATCCATTTTCAAATCTAGATGTCGTGTTTGAAAGGTTCCCATTATCTGCCCCATTGTACTTAGTTCATAGAAGTTATGATTATTTAGTAATTATTAAATGTGTCACTACTCACTAGCTAAATGAATTCACTTTATTGACAGTTAATGTCAGAATTAGCATATCATCATCATTTTCGTACCAGTATCAATTTACCATAACTGTTGTTATATAAATTTGATTAATATTAAAAAATAATAATATAGAAGTAAACAAAAAGACTTACTATATTACCAGTTTCTGGGTCATAGAATCTTTGCATCAATTGCAGTATAGTGGACTTGCCGCAGCCAGATGACCCTACCAGCGCAACTGTCTTACCAGCTTCAACTCTTAGGTCGATTCCTTTAAGAATTCTTTGGCTAGGTCTCGTCGGGTAACTGAATTCAATGTCTTTTATATCAAAGTTACCTGTGGCAACCTGTTAAATAAATAGCTAAAATGATAAATCTTATAATCTTTCAAGAAAGTGAAGAAACTGAAATGTGACTTTCAAGAAAGTGAAGAAACTGATTTATAATCTTGAAATTGAATTAAAATTTGAATTTTAAAGTTTGTTCGGAGTAATGTTTCGCCGGAATGTCGGCGGAAAGTGAAGAACGGAGTGTCTTACTCTACCTCCCTCTGCCTGTCCTGTTACATGCGGAACACAGCGTTAAGGAAAAAAAATATACTATGGATTTATATTTTATATAAGCACATTATAAATGAATATGAAATAATAAAATAATTTTACCCAATCTTTTTTATCTCTAATACCGGGTTCAGTGTTGACTCTAGGTTCCCTGTTAATAATGGATAGAATTCTGGCACCGCAAGCTTTCGCAGAGTTGAAGCTGGGCGCGTAAACCAATGATTGACCCAACATATATGCGCCATACATCAGTGCCTCGTTTACACTATAAATATACAATTATTACTATTATTCAAACTTATAAAAAATAATAATAAATAATTATATAAACAGTATAATTTCCACTTACAGCAGGACTATTCTATATTCAATCTCTTTGTGAGCGACTAACACGGCGCCATAGACGGTGGCGCTACAGTACGACATGAACGGCACATACACGCCCAGCCCTAATACTAAACCTCTCCATCTTGTCTTTTTAGCGACTGCAGCACATGACAAGACTAAAGCCTCTTTAAACTTATTTAAAAATGTCGTTTCTACACCTGTAAATGACGAAACGAATACTAAATATCGTAATTTCATGAAATTTCAAAATAGTGTTTCATGTTGAATATAACCTTACCTAAACTTTGAACAGTTCTAATACTGACTACAGCCTCTGTCGCGATCGACGTCGCCGACTCCATGGCCGCACGCTCATCTGATTGCGATTTTTGTGAAACGATTCCCTCTAGCCAAATGCTTCCAACCATCTAAAGAAAAAATTAAATGAATAAACTATATATAAGTACATAAATTATTTATGTAAGAAAATAGTGAACTGATGAGACTTACTAAGGGCAAAAAGGCAGTACCGACGAGAGTTAGTTTCCAGTTATAGCAAACCGCCATGATGAAGCCCACGACCACGGAGCTTGTGCCTTGTAAAATGAGACCAATTCTTAGGCCAGTGGCACCTTGTACTTCAGCCGCGTCACCGCTCAGCCTCGCGCACATTGCACCAACTGTATTTGATTCTTTGTCAAAGAAGCCTATTTCCTGTGAAGAAAACTTATGTTTAAATGTTGTAAGCGAAGTTTGTAATAGGTACTTAAGTACCATCTAAATATAAGAAATGATTTTTAAAAATTAAATAAAAAATAAATAAATCAGCTTCACGCTGTATCCCGCACACATCAGGTTCATTGACACATCGAACCCACACTCAGTCGGTTTTGCAGTCACACTTCGTGCTGCTGCGCCATGACTGGCCTAATAAATGATTTTTAGCGTCGTATAATTTATGTTATATCCTTATAATTATATTTATTGTAGAAATATAGTTAATACATAATGAGTATGTACGTATATGCGTATTTTAGTGATGTACATACTTGTTTCAGTAAACCTGAAAAATACTGTTGTCTAAGGCGCGTCGTCATTCTTAGTCCAGCGCTTGTGAATGTGGTACTTTGTAAGCACATAGATAAACCGGCAACCGCCGCCACCACCAGAAACATGCCGGAGTAGAAGTCTGCTAAATATATAATTTGACTGTGATCGGGCAGGACGAAAATCTAAAAATAGATAATTGTTTATTAAAATTATTTTGTTTTTCTTGTTTTGTTTTCAGCATCACGCTGTATCTCGCATGTAACAGGGTAGGCAGAGGTTCACCGAATTCTGGAAGCTATATAAAGCATCATGTTAAGTGGCGGAACTCAACGCCGCGCTTTGCCTCTATATCAGAACGAAGATGAATGAAAATATTAAATATTTAATTCTTCGAGTAATAGAACCGACCACCTGTCGTCACACAATGGTGCCCCTGCGCCACGACTTGTCTCAAAATCTAAAATACTTAGTATAAAATAGTAAAAAAATTATAAGTTTCAGAAAATAAAAAAAAAGAAAATTTAAACCATACCCCAGACGTATATCCAAACAGAAGTGCAAATACTGGGAAACATGATCCTTGAATAAATGCAGCTATCGATCCTATAACGATGTACGGCCATTCAGGAGCATTTAATTTCAAGAGTTGCCAATCGCTGACCGGTTTCACTTCCTAGAAATAATAAGTAACAAATATTAATATGCCATATTTTTATATTGTTATAAGTAATATAAAGCTATGAAGAATATCAAATGACAAACCTCATCGTCATCCTTCTCTTCTTCTGAATCGTATTCAGCGTTATACACGAAGTTTTGTAACCCAGTTGACATCACGGATGTGATCGATCCACGTGGCGTCATCCAATCGTGAGATTCTAAAATATTTAAAAATAAAACAACTATCTAAAATACATTTACATTTTTTTTGCTTCACTTTGTATCCCGCACATAGCGGGATAGGCAGAGGTAGCTTTTGCTAGTTGCCGCAAATGCCGCGTTTTGTCTTATTACCAGAGCGGTGAAATGAAAATATTAACGGTTTTACACATATTAACCCAAGACCATTGCGTATGCAGTCCCACGCTTGTTTTGTGCCTCTGAAATATATAATAAGAGTTTACATTAGATTAGAAAGTGAACGAACTTATAGATACATTCTTAATTTTTTTAATATTGACATTTAATTCTCACGCATAGTAAATACAGCTTAACTCTCAAAATGCTTAATTTTTACTACATATTTTTTATTTCTAAAAATTCACCTCTCTTAGTCGAATGGCGTCTCACTAATCGTCTAGTTGACCTGCGTTTAACATCTAATCGGGACACCATGGCCAGTTCACCATTTTCCATTTCCCCATTTTCTTCCTCTGGTAACGTTTCTATAACGTCAGGTTCTTTATTTTCGTTCCCCGTTGTCACAAGTTTGTAGTAAAAACCTGACACATGATTTAGATTATAGACAGCTAAAGATAAATCACAGTCTGCCCCTGCGCGACGACGGTTGTGGGTTCGATCTTCACTCGAGTAAAAGTATTATTATTTATTAATATTTTCATTTCTTTGCTCTGGCTCAAGACAAAAGCCCGGCGTTGAGTTTCGCCACTTAACACGCAATGCATCAAAAATTTCGACGGAAAGTGGCGAACAGTGTCTTAACTCTATATTCCTTCAGCCTAACCTACTATATGTGAAGTAAAGCGAGAAGCTGAAAAAAAATATAGTCATATAGACGTAGTTTCGTTCTGTTTACTTATTCATTTATTTCATCATACTATAGCCATTTTATCCATTATAATATTTGTGGTTGTATATATTTAAAAACTTTATACCCACCCTTAGCTTTCATAAGTTCCTCATGAGTTCCTTGTTCCACAATCACTCCTTGATCCATACAAATTATACGATCAGCATTGACAATGGTAGATAATCTACAAATGACAATAAAATTTAAATCTGTATATACAAAATAGGCCACAGTGACACAATGGCATAAGCGTGAGACTGTAAACGCGACAAGTGTGAAGTCGGTTCCCATTCGGGACAATTAATTATTATCTATATATATTTTCATTTCTTCGCTCTGGTAACAAGGCAAAGCGTAGCGTTGAGCTTCGCCTTCAACACGCAATGCCTCGAAAATTCAGCGGAAATTGGGGAACAGAGTGTCTTAACACTAGGTTCCCTCTGCCTAACCTGGTATATGCGGGATACATCGCACAACATTCACAAGATACGACTACAACCATACCTATGCGAGACTATAATAGTAGTTCGTCCTACGCTAGCTCGGTCCAGTGCAGCTTGCACTTGCCTCTCTGAATGAGGGTCTAGAGCCGACGTGGCCTCGTCTAGTAGAAGCACTGCTGGCTCGCGGAGCAACGATCTCGCAATCGCAATTCGCTGTTTCTGTCCACCAGACAGTGATGCTCCTCGTTCACCAATAACAGTGTCGTAGCCCTTTACACAAAATTACCAATAAGTAATATAACAATCAATATATCTTGTAGTTTTTAAATAAGGTTTAAATTAAATATGAATTCGTACAATTTTTAGGTGACTTCTTTTTTTTTTTAAAAGAAGAGGTTTCAGCCAAGAAAAAAATAACATTAAGAGATTACTACTAAATACACTGAACACAACCTAAAAAACTCATATTGGTATGAATAATTTTAAATATTATTTTTCAATTTTCCATACATTGAAGTTATTTTATTAGTTAAAATATTAGCTTCTTAATTGTAATTTTTTTTATTTGTTTTTTTTTAACACAATTAACAACAACCACAAACATATAAATCATTTATAAGAATAAGTATAGTGTGGTTCGTACAAGAACGATTACTATTTAAATTTAAAAACAGTTATACTAAATATTTTTATATAATTTACTTTACAAGAACACACAATTGGTAGAAATAACAAATAATTATTAGGTGAAGAATAGAAACATCTAGTAAACTCTAGTAAATATTTGCCATAATATCTGTAAAGGATGATTTAGCACGTTTGATTTAACTATTTTTTTTTAAAGGCTTAAATTCAACCTTCATTATCTTCTCAGCGCAATTAAATTCTTAAAAAAAGATTATGATGATTATTTAATTGTTTGATTGTCTTATAAATATAAACCGTTGTAAAATGTTAAAGTAATGCAATATTGAGGATGCTCTTTTTAATTTCATAAATTCTCTTTCCTGTTGAATTTAACATTATCATTGTGGACAATTACGGTAAGTTAATACTTGATTCTTCGAAAATTTCTAATTAGTTATTTTTTTTTAGCTTCACGCCGTTTTTTTTATGCAGCGTAGGCAGAGGGAAACTAGTGTTAAGATACTCTGTTCCCATTAAGACACTTCCGTTTCCCACTTTCTGCCGAATAAAATATTTCGTTTCCTCGAGTGGGATCCGAACCCACAACGAATCGTTGGCCTCAAAAATTAGTAAAAAATAAAGCTCATTATTTCTTACTTCAAATTTCAATGTATGGTTAGTGAAGAAAAAATGTTTAAATCATAAGAATTCTGAAAGTGAGTCTTACACACAGATCTATTGGGTGAAATACTTTATACTTGCATTGGGAAGATGAGTAATGAAGTCATGAGCATATGCCATATCAGCGACTCTCTGGACGTCTTCTCTGGTGGCTTCAGGCGTACCTATTGCTATGTTCTCGTGAATCGAACCACGGAACAGTACAGGCTCCTGTCCCACCACGCCTGAGTTTATAAAAGACCGATATAACTTTACATAGATAAATTTTGAAATTAATTTTTGCTTAATTAAGCTCACCTGAAGCCATATATTCGTGGCGCAGGTGCACAAGTGTGTGTAAACTATAAACGCGACTGATTGTAGGTTCGATCCCCATTGGAGAAAATGAAATGTTTATTCAAATTTATATTTTTCATTTCTTCGTTCTAGTGTCGAGGCAAAGCAAGGCATTTAATTCCTCCACTCAATACTCAATGTCTACAGATTCGGCGGAAAATGGGAAACAGAGTGTCTTAACACTAGGATTGCTCTGTTTATCCTCCTTTGTGCGGGATATAAAGCGTGAAGCTGTTTTATTATTTTTTTAAACATACCTAAAGATGAACGAAGCCAACTCAAATTTAAATTCTTTAGATTCTTCCCGTCAAGTTTCACAACGCCCGTGTGAGGATCGTAAAGTCTTTGTAATAGCTGTAATATAGTTGACTTGCCGCAACCAGACGATCCCACGAGTGCTACACATTCTCCTGCTTTAATCTGAAGTGAAAATCCCTGTAGCACCTGTAATGCATTGAGGAAGTAAATAGATATTAACTTAATTTAAATAGATAACTATCTTGAAGGAAAATAAATATTTTTAAATAAAAATGCTGTAGTAAAAGTACGTACCTTAGCATTAGGTCTCGACGGATAACTGAAGTGGACGTCCTCCAAAGCAATCTCTCCCAGCACTCTTCGAGGCTGGACCCCTCCCTTATCGAGGGCGTCTATCTGGGGCTCTCTGTCAAGCAATTTAAATATACTAGCCGCAGCGCCACGCGCCGAAGCAAATACTTCTGCGTGAGGGACGCAGAAAGTAATAGACTGTGTTGCCATGTATACGCTGAAAAGAATCTGAAAAATAATTCCTAAATCATAGTTTGTAGCTTTATTTTTAAGAAAGATATGAAAAGATTAAAAAAGTTAGGTGGTTTTAAAAACAAAAAGTGAAAGGAAACAATATGAAAATAATATTAAGTTTTTAGTGAACTTACACTAAAAACTACCCCGACGAGGTATTTTCGTTCGTCCGTGGGCTTGTCAAAATCAATGAGCACTAGTCTCGCACCGTATGTGAGGCCGATGGCGTTTAAAGAATATGTCAACACCCAATTAAAGCCTGTCCCCAATCCGGTATACAAGCCCCGTTTACGGCCGTACACCTCCGCAGGCTCTAATAGGCGTCGGTACCTGAAATAATTGACAAAGTGAGAAAGTTAGAACATGATGTGTATACCTATTATAAAATAATCCATTTTATCCTAATTGTCTCGTGTAAAACATATGCTATTTTAAAACTGTATAAATTTAATAAATTTTTATGACCTTTTAAATGATATAGATACTTACTTTGCATTAATATAAATATTATATTTACTTATTAATTTATTTGTAAATTTGCATACAGTGATAGTAAGTTTTGACTATTAAATAATACCTTTCAACTTCCTTATTCTCTCCACCAAATGATACGACTGTTCTAAGGGACTTTAGAACTTCTTCAGCTTGCTTGCCGGCCTGGCTGTAGGCGTCCATTTCCCTAATCGATGACTTGGTTTGGTACTACAACATTATATCAGTTGTACATCGAGTATGCCGATATTGATTATAAAAATATCTTAATATATTCAAGAAAGACAGGTACATATTATGTATGCTAGTGACGCGTTCAGTCCCAATAAAAATTGTTAAAATTTCGTAATAACATAGGTGAATGCGTATGCGTATAGAATATATATACATATTCTTGATATAAAATATGAACGTGAATCTTGGACTTTATTTATTATAAATTATATTTTTAAAATCGATATACTTATATACTTAGGTGAGCCTATGAAGTTATTATTAACATTCTTTACTTAATATTAATACGTTAAGGCCCATTTTTTATACCTGCTTTCATTCTTGAAATTGATATATATATATATATATATATATATATATATATATATATATATATATATATATGGGCCGAATAATTGATAAATATTGATATTTACATTAGATAAAATGACAGATGCTGCTATAGAAAACGGAACCACAGTAACACACGCAAGTGTCAGCTCCCAGCCCATGGGAAACGCTTGACACAGGCAGATAATGGCAGTTCCAACTAAATTTGCTACAACGCCTAGTTTCTCTCCCATTCCTTCTTTAAGTTTCATCATATTTCTGCAAACAAAAAATATTATAATTGATTAATGATTGTAGGACTAAATTTATGAAAATAATAAATATATTATTCAGGCCGTCGTGGCGCAGTGCCACAAGTGTGGGATGGTTGTGGGTTTGATTTCATTTCCTCGCTCTAGTAACTAGGCAAAGCGTGGCATTGCGTGGGAGTGTGACGGAGTGTCTTAACACAAGATTCCCTTTGTTTATCCTGCTAATATGCGAATAAAAGAATATGAAAAATATATGCGAAAATAAAGAATGTGACTTAAAGTCAGATTATCAATACATAATCTGTGTTAATTATTTATTGTAAATTTACGTGAAATAAAATAAAATTCACATTAGTAAATTGGAATTTTATTCGGGTATTTATATTTATTTTATGAAGACATCTAATTACTTACTCAGACATCTTGGAGGCTAAGTTAAATTCAGTGTCGGTGTCAAACCATGACATGTCTTGACGCAGTACAGCTTCCAGGAACAAAATCCTTATCCTCGTAATCTAGGTGAATATATTGGTATCATTAATGGTCATCACATAAACAGACGCATTTACTTATTATATATTTTATAGAAACATAAAAAAATTTAAACGTAGCGGAATTTGAACCCGTGCCTCTTGGAAACTGTGCAAATGTCTAAAAAAATCTTTTTCTTTCGTAAATGTGAAAAAACACATAAAAAAATGTTACAAATACATATTATTTGTTATTTTTTCATTATTCGTTATTTGTTATTTTTTCTCTCAATATAACAAAATTTAAATAACTAAAACAGTTATTGTAAAAAAGTTAAAGCTCTGATACTGCGATTTTTTTTAATAAAAAAAAATCATGACAACATCGTAAGACAATCGTTCTCTCGTCACTTTTACAGCGGTCGTATTCGTGAACGTGGGTACACAAATAAGATAATTAGATATTTACTTTTGTGGGACTTTCTTGTTTGCTTCTATTGTACTTTTTACAACGTATAGTAAATTCTTTCGCAGCATTAAATACATATGTATATGTTATATACATACAATAGTGACCTCTAGTGATGTTTAAGATTGAATTATTGCTACATTGCATTTAGTTAGTATAATATCCAATAATTATGCTCATAGATCCTATCCATATTATTGTTTTGTATTTTATATTTCGTAATGAAATATTAAAAAAATAGAGAAAGTAACATTATATACCTATATCGATTTAAAAAAATATATACTTTTCAATATTATTACTATAAGAAGAACACAGATCAAGAAGCTCCAACACAGTATTTTTATAAGAAAACATATAGATCATAAAACTTCCTAGACAATATGAACAAGGTCATCAATTAAGGCAATTGCTTTTGTTTACTGTTACGCAAAACCGTTACAACTGTTGGCTCTGTATTTGCGAATCAATGAACACACATTGATTGATAGTGACGTTACGATTGAACGCTGTCCTTATGTTTAGATTTCCTTAAAGGTACAAACATTCTCTTTGTTTAAATATACTTTTTAAACAGTTTTGAAATATGATACATAATTTACTCATATTTAATATTCTAAGTATATACAATTAAAATCATTTTATGTGAGAGTACAGTGTGAGCAGGCAGAATTAATTGAGGTGATTGTATTAATGTTATTAATAGACAAACCTGACGTAATGCACTCCAGCTGATAAGAGCAACAGACAACATGCACAGTATCAGGGAAATAAAGATACTGATAAACATTCCAATGGCCATAGCGGTGGCGTCTTCCACGAGAGCCTTCATATTTTCGGCGTCTGAAGCATTGTTTCTAAAATTATAATAAAATTACGTTTTGTACAATAAAATCTGTAATATAATAAAATAGTGAAATAGAATGTCTGTACAATAACAAATATTATTACAAAACATCATTTAGGGTAGTGAAAAACAGAGTGAAAGCTACGATTTTTTTATTTTTTGTCTTTTTTGTGTCCATATTATATGCATTTTTTTTGGCTGCTTACTAGGCCTAGGAAGGATCTAGACGATAATTGGTTTTCAAGATTAGCACACCTGATGTAGAATCATAGTAGTCCGGATAAACTATATGAATTAATAAAATACTGCCATATATAAAAAAATTTGACAAGACAGTATTTTATTATTTCCTATTCGAAAGTGATAGGCATTTTGCATTGATATATAAAAAATCTATATGAACCATAACAGTCCAACAAAACTACAAGAATAAGAAAATGCCGCCTTAGTCTAAGTTGCTTAGTATTATAGCTTAAATTGGCAAAAAAAAATAAGAAAATGATGCCATTGTGGCTTATAGTTGTGAGGTCGATCTTAATTCAGGGGATAATTAAATTTAAAACAAGCGACAAAAACGTGGCTTCGCCCGCTTGAACTTATTCTTATAGTTATATTAGTAGACAAATTATACAAAATGCTTACACAAACTGTAGCTTATGCGATATTCTGATGTATAAGCTATGTTACTGTAAAGTTTAAACTAAATCAGTTAGTTAATAGTTCAGTTGTTTTTGTTGTTTTCTGTGAGGAACTCTTTCATATATAATATTAGTAGAATACTTTTTTTTCCTGTACCAATAAGGGAAAGCGCTGTGTTAAGCTACCACTCAGCGCAATGTGTCAACTTTGGAATTCTTTTGGAATTTTCTTTGTCTGGTAAAAAGTAGAGAATTGAGAGTATTGACTCTGCCTTTATCCCTGCATTATGTAATATAGAATAACAGTAGTAAAGACCTAAGAGTCAAAAGACTGGCGCGTGGGAACTACTTTCTAATATAAATAAATATATAAATATTTATCTTTAAGTTTTTGGTTCCATACTTTTTAAGGTACTTACAGCCGTCGGCCTCCTCCAAACAACGAAGTCAGCGGCAAGTAACTAGACAGTTGGTCTTGTTGTGCAGTTCTCTCCACAAATGAGGTACTCAGTTCGCCGAATTGTACTAAATTGTAGCAGACGCCGCCACCGCTGAGTAGGCCCGCCAAGAAGCCCACTATTGTAGCCATCAATTCTATCCATGTCGCATATCGAAACTGGAATATAAATTAAGAAACGATACTAGAGAGCCCAGTCGTGGAGCAACTTTATCTGTCTTGTTTGTGTGTCTTTGTTGTTTGTGTGTCTTTAAACGCAACAAGTTGAGGGTTCGATTTCCACTAGAGTAAATATTTAACATTTTAATTTCTTCGCTCTGGGGTAACGCCCAACAACACGCAATGCCTCCAGAACTCGGCGGAAAATGGGAATTGTCTTAACACTTCACGCCGCGGGACGCTAGAAAAAAAACGATATTATATTTTTTTATATTGAGGCCAGAATTCGGCAGAAAGTGGGGAACGAAGTGTCTTAACACAAGGTTCCCTCTGC